>VWYH01006719.1:2015260-2291163 GCA_013399365.1 Pampusana beccarii | reverse complement strand
GCGCACGTGCCTGATGCAACGCCCGGCTGGGCGGGAGCGGGGAGCGCGGGGGGTGTCGCTTAAAGGGGCCGCGCGGGCGGGGCGGGGGTACCGGCCCCTTAGCCGCCCCACTGCGCTGGCGGAGGGACCCGCCGGCCTTCGCCCCGGCTCTCCCGGCTGGGAGAGGCCTTGCTCCAGCCCGGGGTTCCTCTGCCGGCTCTGGGGCTCCCCGGTGTGGCCCCGGAACCCCTGAGCCAGCAGCGACACGCTGCTGCAGAAACACGAGTGGGGTCGGTTGGTGTTAGAGCTGTTAGAAGGAGACTGCGAGAGGCAAACACGGGCTCAGCGCCCCCACTTACGAGGACAAGAGCGTCCAGGGTCTGGCGCATCCCCATCCCCAGAAGCAGCCCAGGGCTGTCAGGGATGATCCACTGGGACCAGCTCGGCTCCCGGCATCCCTCGGTACTCAGCCGCAGGGAGCGCCAGCATGTGCCACATCCCAGCTACATTTCAGAATTCAGCCAGTAAAATTCCAAAAGGAAGTTTATATATAACTCCAGAAGAGCCGGCAGCTGGCCTGGCGGAATACCTGGTGGGTGGGGATGCTCTGATACCTGAGCTGCAGGAACGCAGGCCGCATCCTGCACTCCCTGTAGCCCAGTCCCATACTTGCTGGGGGATCATCGTTCTCCTGACCAGCACAGCTCAGGGTTGCACAGCTCACATAGATGTGGGCCAACTGCCCTGCCAGCCAGGCTCACACTTTCACCTCCCTGGGAGCAGGTCCTTGGGTGGGGAGCACAACCCATCACTGATTGAGGGAGGTGGCAGAGTTTTAAGTGTTAGCAAATATATTCACGAGCATTGGGGGAGGAAGGGAAGTGTCCGTGCAACCTTTCTGTATCAACCACAGGGGCAAATCGCCTTGGCTGGCCAGCTCTCAAACCTCCATCCTTCACGTGAAGGGAAGCTGAGTGTGCACTAACTCCAGATGGTGTAAACACACCGGCTGTGTCTAGCAACCTCCACACACCCTGCTCCTCCCTCAGCATCCTCACCTCTGCTAGCCCCATCTTCCCCTGCTCTGCCCAGCATCTCTGGCACTTGGAAGATGGAAGATGCTCCATGGCTCCGAGATAAATGCACTTGGACCCTTCTAGCAAAGCATATGAACAATCAGCATGAGGAGTCAATGCATTCACACTAGTAAGTAATTTTCAGCCCATGTAACAAAACAGCGGACACTAACGAGTTCAATTACATCCCCATTAAAAAGTGCTTTCCCTTAGCAGGACTCCATGGCCCAGAGGCTCGGGTTCAGTGGTTTGCTGGTGCAGACCTGCCTGGGGCACTCATGCCATGCATGGGGTAGAAATCAACTCCCACCAGCTCTGCAGAGGCGCTGGCCATCCGCCACTTCCACCCATCTTCTGAATATCCCATAATTAAAAATATTAAGTTTGCTATGCATTTTTTGCATGTTTTTAATAAATGGATTGGAGGAAGGGAATATCTAATGATTTTATCCTCACAAGTTTTTCATCCAAAAGCCACAGTTCTTGTAGGACTCACCCAAAGCCAATAAATAACCTTGTCTGCTCAAGAAAAATTCTGAAAATACTCCCATTTCCTAGTTATTGATGACATCGGCTGTAGAAAGCAATACCTCCTCTCAAACAGAATTTCCTACCTTGTATATTTTGCTGTAGATATATTAGCCTGAAGTTGCTTAACATGTCCCCTAAGTCATTTCAGTATCCAGGTGCTTGTGTAAACATGGCATAAGTTGACCACCGAGGCTGATGCTTTCTTTGATGGATACTTACCCTCTATGCCACTCCGCTGCCGTCAGAAATTTAAGCAAAAATGTTTCAGACACTTCTACAAAGAGAAATTAGATATAAATGCTCTAGCATCCTTCTTCAAAATGCCTTAAGCTCTCTGTGCTTCAGGTACGGTGTCCTGCATCCTTCCCAGGTCCCGGTCGCCCACAGCAGGCCCTGAGGCCCCTGGCTCAGCCCAGCTGGGGATGCGCCATTCCCACAGAGAAACAGACCGTGCTGGCAACGTGCTGTGAGTCCATGTTTCTCTGTCATCAGCACCTTGTGCCAGAGCTGGCTGGGGACATAGGTATTTCTGCCTTGTTCCTGATGTGCAGGGAGGCTCCAGCCAGCAGCTGCTCCATAGAGCTCCATTAATTTGAGCGGCGGCAGCTTGTGCAGGTGCCCTAAAAGCTCCCAAAGACTCTAGGTGAGAATCAATATGATTTATGGGTGGAATTGCTGGGATATTTTCCTCTAAGCACCTAAGGATAATTAACAGCCAAAAGGCTTGGAGTCAACCCTCAAAGTTATGAAATACTAAATCAGAGGCAGCTCCCAGCAGCTTCATTCGCTCCCTTTGCAGGTTGTATGTTCATGATAAAACCATCAGCCATGCGCGGCCGCAAATTCTCTCTTTTCCCATGGGACTCCTGCTCCTTTCAATAGCTGGCAGTTATTTAAATATTGTTTTACCCTTCTGCAGTCAAAGCAAAGCCCTAGGCTTTGCTGCTCAAATCCTAGCCTGACCCACAGCACAATTACATTGCTGCCGGGTGTTTTGCTGGCGGGGAGCACACTAGGATCTCTGCACTGTACCAATACGTGCGGATCCTATGGGTGCTCTTCTCCTCCTCAGATAGCTATGGATCTGAGAAACAGCGAGAAGAAAAATTAAAAGCTTCTTGTTATTTTGTGTGCAGGAGTTTTGACTTCTGTCCCCAACTTCTGAGGTCACTGGGCATCCTACCTCAATGCTTTCCTTCCCACTTTTGCAGCTACATTGACCCCAGCACCATGTAGCAGCCCAGGCTCCAATGGGCATCAGAGGGGTGTCAAAGGAGGAGGAACAGGGCAGGAACCCCATTAAAAGCCAGTCTGGAATGGTGGGGTCAAGCTGCATCTCCCTCCCCGCCCAGCCCGGCTGCCTGCCCCAGCACCAGCCATCACACCTCAGGTGGCGAAGGACTTTGGGAGGGGACAGTGCATCTCTCTGTGACCAAAAGCTGCATCGTGTGTGCGAACAAGGGGGCCAAAGCGGGACCAACTCCATGCCTGGCTCTGACTGACCCCCTGGCACAACTACATGACCTCCCTTTAACTGCGGGGACGTGCTGTGCGGGGCCATCGTGTTCCCAGTGCCATCAGGATCTTCCTCCACTGTGCACGTATCTGCTCCCATCCCCGCTCCTATTGCAGGGTGGTTTCAATGCTGAGCTGATTTTCCAGGCTTTCCTCCCCACGCTGTCTTTTGTGGAGAGCTTTATCCTGCACGGAAACTCCCCCAGCAGCTGGCACTGCTCTCCCATGCACCCGGAACCAGGGGTTCAGGGGGAAACAGGGCTCCAGCCTGCTCTGAGCACCCCTCTTCTCCACTTGTGCCCTGCAGTAAGCCGGGCTCTCTGGCTGTAGCTCCCACCCAGCCTTGCCAGCTTTGTGTTTGCTTTCCCAAATATTTTGCTGGTGCAAAGGAAACATCAGCCTGCTCAATCCTGAGCTGAGCTGCCTCCACCTCCCAGCTGAAGGCCCATGAAGTGGGAGAGATAACAAACTGGAAGCAAAGCAACACCAAAGCGTAGAGCAGCACACACTGGTCCTCCCCACCCCATCAGCCTGTCCTGGTGCCACCAAGTCAAGCTGGGGACAGTCCCTTAGCCAGGATACTGGCACTGCCACCGAGCCCGCTGCAGCCTCCCAGTAAAACCCCGTCAGCAGCTGATCAGCGAGTCAGAGGTAAAAGAGCTTCAGCAAAGTGCAGTGCCAGCACCCAGCCGTGGCCACCGCTGTACAAGCATGGTCTGTGGGACACAGGCGGGGGGATTAAGAGATCTGTGTCAGCAGCAGGCCTGTGTATACAAATACAGCAGCTAAAAGGGCTCATGTTCATGCTTTGTCCCCAGGGAGGTCATCAGGGATGGGAATGAGTTGCAGAGGGACAGACGTGCCGTGTCCGTGTGAGCCCTCCCTTTGGCTGAGCAGCCAGAGGGGTGATGCAGCTGGGGAGAGGTCCTCTCCATCCTCAGAAAAAAAGGAAAGATGGGGAAAAAGCACATATTGCCCCTCCCACCCTTACAAGTTGCTTCTAAGCTCCTGCTCCCATAGCAAAATCATGTCTCTGTTTCAGCAGAGCCAGTACAAGGTCAGCACAGGACCACCCCGAGGCCTTCCAGCTGTCCAGAAACCCTTGGCAGCAATTTATGTCCTAAACCGAGATTGCCCCACAGGACCACTGGGCAGGAGAGGTCTCTTTACACTTGAAACACTTGGGTTTTTTGAGCTTGCTTCCAGTCTACAGCCTTATCTTGTTATTTTGCAATTCCGCTCCTAAAGATGCAAAACCAAAGTGTGTGCCAAACCAAAACATCTTTGCAGTTTATCTGAGTGGAGAGGAACACATGATAGTGGCCGGAGCCTGCAGAGCCACAGTTAGCGCTGGTGGGGCCCGAGACCTTCTTGGTGCAACACAAGAGAAGGACAAAAGCCACGTTAGAAGCTGCTTTTGACTTTCCTGCCTGGTGGGAAAGGGCCACCAGGGAGCTGAAAACCCAGGGCAGTGACAGTCCCTGCACACGCATCCCTCCTCTCCTGTGCCCTCCAGATCACCAGCTCTCCCGATCCTTGGTCCTGAAGAGGTTTTGCCTGGCAAATTCCCTCTGGCAGGCACCAGCCATCCTGCTCCAGACCGCACTGTGATTCCTGCACCACTGCTGGTTGGTTTGTCAGCTGTACTGCCTCAGCTGTTAACTTAATAATTTACTTTAGTGAGCCTCATTAAGGTACCTCCTGCCTTTCCACACGTGGTGACAGCACCTTACGGTTGCTGATAATGTTGGCGGAGGCTGGAACCCCAAGCCACTGTTGCTCACGCTAACCATGAGGCATCCCGGCACATCATGTTGGAGAAGTTCCTTTTCACTAACGCATCGTCTGCTTGAACTTCAGACAAACGCAGATACCTCCTCCCAGGGCTCTCCAGCCTGTCTCCTCCTCCCCACACTCCCTGGGGGACCAAACACTTCCACATGGTCCCCTTTCCAAGCAGAGGATCTGGTGATGGATACAGAGGCCCCATCAGCTCTTTGGGGACTATTTGGGATGGCACCATCCTCTCACAGGGCAGTGGAAGATGTTCCCATGGACCTTTCCCAAGCGTCGCTGTTTCAGATGTTTTGCCCAGTGAAGCTGTTCTCTGTACAACCCCTCTCATGACCTACTTGACTGTGTGATAGCCCAAATGCCAGGAAAGCCCTCAGGAAAATTGCAGTGAGGTTAGATGTTCACATTTAAACATCTTCTCGAACACTGCATAACCATTTTAATTCCATCTTGGTGGTCTGCTGGCTGTTGGAGGGCAATTCTGCTCCTTCATCCCACTCCCAAGGACAGGATGGGGGTTGCAGCCTGCTGCTGGGCTGGACCTGTCCCAGGACCAGCTGCTGGTGTTCAGCGGGTTGCAGCACCAGCACAAGAGCAATCAGGATCCGTCTTTCCCTGGAAGAACCGGTTCCCCAGGCAGTGGCAAATGGCACTTTCCCTCGGGCAGAGGCCAGGGACCCTCTCCTGCGTTGCTTTTCAGATAGGCAGGCTGCAAGTCGTGTGGTTCACGTGAAGAGGGGAGATAGCGCAGCTGGGGTCCGAGCACAGGGCCCTCGGGAGCAGCCAAAGGGGCTGAGTGAGCCAGCAGGGCTTTGCCCACGATAAAAGCAGCCTCTGGTGATCCAGCACCCGTGTGTGTAATCAGGAGAGGGCAGCCCCCGCTCTTAACTGCATCTCCAGCCAGCCAGGCTGGGTGGGGTGACACAGGCTCCCAGGACCCCAGCGCTGAAGATAACCCCAGGAGGCAGAGCTGGCGGGGTAGAGAGGGGGCTGCCTTGGATGGGGAGAATTTCCCACTGCCGTAGATGCTGGTGCAGCCCCAAGAAGCCATGCAGCTATGGTGGGTTTCCCTGCACGGCCAGTCCTCTGGGAACTGGCAGTTCCAGTAACAGTGCTCCCTCCTAGCCCTGGGCTGGGCTCTAGGAGAAATCCCCCCATCCCTGCTTTGAGGGAGAGGAGAGCCAGGGAGTAAAGGAGAGATACTGGGGGTGGCTCAGCACTCTGGGCTGCACGACCAGCATCCTGGGCTGGTCCTAACCACCTCCTCTCTGGCTCAGAGGCACTTGCAGGCTTGGAGACTCACTACTGGCTTGCAGGGGCCTCCATGTGCCCCTGTGGCCAGACTTGGGGTTCCTAAAATCATATAGCACCTAAACAGAGCCTGTTCCCAGCTTTGCAGCCCCTGCCATGTCTCCAGGGCCAGCTCGACCCTGTCCCCGTGCCCACCCTCCTGGCAGGAGCTGCTCCACCAGCAAGGGCTCTGCACGTGCGAAGCAAATGTTGCTCTGTCCCTATTTTTTAATTTTTTTAACCAAGTGGGGTGTTAGAGGGCACCTGGTGGGCTAGGGAAGAGGCTCCCAGCTCCCTGCCAGTGCTTACAGTTTTTCCCCGCACTGTTTTTTTCAGGATGACACAGCCCCAAGCCTCCCTCTGGCTGGTGGTGCAGCGCTGGACACTTGCCAGTCCCGGCTTGTGACTCAACAAAATCATCTGCCCCCATAAACAGGCACCCCAAAGTGTCTCAAGAAGGGGGTGTCCTTGGGCCCGTTCCAGCATCGCGCTGGCGCTGGGTGCCAAGGAAGAGACTTGGCTGCCTTGGCCAGCCAAGCATCCCAGCGTGCTCTGGCTGTGCTCCCGGACATCGGGGCAGGTGCCATGGAAAACTCACTGAAAACCTGTTTACAGCTCTCACAGCCCTGTGCTTTGTTTCTTGTGAGTGTTTCGGGAGGTAGTGGGGGCTTTCGGCCTCTCCCTGGCACCTTTTGATGGAGTGAGAATTGTTTATCCTTCCCGGGAGGGATGAGACCCCAGGATGGGGCAGGGAGAGAGATGTTTGGACTGTCGCCATGACCCATGTAGCCCTGGCGAGGTCACAGTGGGGGATTTGGGATGGCTGGGGACACAGAGCAGCTCAGAGCTGGCTTGAATTTGCCAATGTGCTTCCCCTTTCCTGCTGGGAAAGGAGCCAGGGCACAGCAGAGCCTGGGGAAACGTCCATCGCCCTGCAAGAAAAATCAGTTTGGAAGGAAATGCTGCTACCGGTTTCTTCCAGGCCAGGCCTGGAAGCGGGAGAGCCCCAGGAGCGGAGGCGCAGCCTGAACCCGGCTTTGCTGCCATCTGCCGCCAGCAAACCCAGGAACCAAACATCGCTCAGCTCAGAGGAAAACCCAGAACACTGATTTTCTCAGCTGAGGGATGTCCCTTTCATCCAAAAAACATTAAAACAAGTCCTTTCCCTCTTTCAAAAGGGAGGCATTTGACCTATGGGGACAAACGGTTTGCTCGAAAAGCTACTAGCCCGGGGTGGGGAAAGCTCTGCTGGCAGGCACCTGCCTGGCCTCAGCCCAGAAATACATCTGAGGAACATGTTGGGACGTTTGCAAAGTGTCCTCAGTGCAGTACGGGTTGATACGCCCTGGCTCTGGCTGGGACTGCCAGCTAGTCCCTGAGATAGCATCTCAGCTCCCAGAGCCGGCATCCCACAGCGCCGGTGGCAGGAGAAACAGCAATGCGATAGCTTTCATGTAAATATTGCTGTGAATAGCTGTATGAGCAATAAATTTGTATAAAATCCCACTTTCCTCAAAGAGGCAGGTTTTTTGTTTCTGTGTCTGCTCTCAGGGCAGGTGAGAGCCAATTCTTTCCTCCCATTTCCCCAAATATCAGCTCTGCAGACACCCCAGCTGCCACCAACCCAAGCTACACCCTGGAGGGGTGGGCTGGCAGAAACCTGATGGTGAAAAAGACCAGAGGTTTGTTTGTTTGCTTTTTTTTCTTTTTGCAAATTTGGAGAGAATTTAACTGACCAGTTTCTAAACCCTGCTGCTCCCTGCGGTGCCCTGCACTCCTCAGGGACGGGAGATTTGAAACCCCCCAAAGCAGTGAGAGCCTGGCTGGGAGGATGCGCCGAGGGCTGGTGGGGCTGTGGGGCAGCATGGTTAAGTCACCCCACAACACCCCTTGTCTTGGGGTCTGTCTCCAAGCCCCAGTGCCCCTTTGGGTCCTGTGGTGCCAGAGGGTAAGTTCCAGGGCTGTCAGACATCTGCCTTCCCCCCATGGCAGCCAGGCCTGGGGGTTTCTGCCGAGGGGTGCGGTGGCTTCCAGTCGTTTACGCCGAGTGTCCAGGGGGTGGCACATGTGGACTGTGGGCAGTGGCTCCGCTCTTGGCTTGGCCCATTCCAGCGCTCCTGGCTGGGCCCTCTGGCCAGTCCCGTGTCACCCCCTGCCCAGGGATGCTGCTGGTCAAAGTGCCGGTTGGTGACAGTCACCCGTGGTCGGGAGGTCCATGCAGCACGGGCAGCACATGCACCCACCATTGCTCCTTTGAGTTTTTCCTGCTGCAGAAGAGCAGAGAACAAGATGGAGCTGCAGATAAGTCAGGCTTACCAGCTTGGCCTTCAGCTCCCATCACCTATGGGTCTGGCACTACCCTGTGCTGCTCTGCAGGCACCATGGAAGGGAAGCAGAGCCCTCCGGGGGTCCTGCCTGCCCACCGCCAGCCGAGCAGGGTTATGCGCACGATGCGCTTGCTGCCAGCCTGCCTGTGCTGGCTGTGCTGCCTGTGCTGCCAGCCTGCCTGTGCTGCCTGTGCTGCCTGCTCCCTAGGAGCTGTTTGCATCCTTCCCGACATAACACTTCGCTCCAGTGCTGGTCCTTTCCGTTACCAGTGAGGATGAGCCACCAGGATGATGTCCCAAGGTAGACGGGGGGCTCACCGGGGTTTGTCTGTCCCTGAGCAGCTGCTTGAAAACATGCCCAGACAGCAGCTGCCGGCTGGCAGCACAGATCCCTGATGCTGGGCTGGTTATTCCCCTCTTGGCTGCCATGCAGGTCCCAGGGCTGTTTCCCTTTCAACTGAGGATGGCTGTGAGTTACAGGAGCTGAGGCTGCAGCATTTGTGCTCGGCTGCCTCCTACAAGATGACTTGTGGACAGGGCAGGGATGGCCATCTCCTCCCCTAAGGAAACTTTGGTGGATCTTTCCCCATTAAAAAAAACCCCAAAAACTCCCTTGTGCTTTTCTCCAAATATCAAACTACTCCGCTCATTCAGGGACCGTTCACCCATCAAACAGATGTTACAGCCTCTCTTGGTGGTTGTGTTCACCAGGGCGTTAGCTGTGCGCACTCTAATTGACACATCCATCCAGCTCCCAGGGCCACCGTCACTCTCCTCTGAAGTCCTGGTGGGGATAAATCTTCTCAGATATCGCTGTAGATAAGGGTAGCAGCAAACAATCATCGAAGCTTAAAGAACATTTAAAAAATAAGTACCAAGGCCTCATATTTGTTCTGAAACTTTTTGGTTTTTTATTTTCAGGGAATACTGTTTAATTTAATTGTCTTGATTTTGGCACGGTGCCATGCGTGGATGGTGGCACTGTGCAGGTGGCATTTCATCGCACTGCCATCAGCCTGCAGCGGGTGTGAGCCAGCACTCGGCACTGGAGGGAAAGGGCTGGTCTGGGGTGCAGGATGTGCAGGTTGGTCCCAAAGGAAAGGGGTGAACTGTACAGGTAGCAAGTCCAGAAACACGCTGGACTGTGGGGTTCATGCTGCAGGCTGCTGCCTCTCAAGGTAATTGGGAAAAGCTTCAAAAGGATCATCAGCAATAAGCATTAGCCCGTGGGATGGAAACCATATGTGGGGAAGTCACGTACAGGGCCATGAAGTGAGGCAGAGGAGGCTGAAGAGCGGGTCCCAGGGTGGCCTCATAAGCCACCTCAGTTGCTGGGTAAGGGGATGCAGCAGCCTCCCTCAATCTCCCTCCAAGCTGCCACCTCCAGCCGAGGAGTCGAGGGGTGTGTGACAGGGCTGTCCCCAAAGGGCATCCCCTCTGGGCTCTGCAGGGCCCTGGTCCCACCACTGTCACTGATACCTCCTGCAGGAAAACGGGCCACCCCACCTTGGGCTTCATCACCACGGCTTCTGTTCCCTCCTAAAGATCGCTGCACCCCCAGGGAGGCACTCCTGTCCCAGGGGAGACTGCACCCCTCCACAGCACTGCACTGCTTTGCACTGCACCCTTACACTGCACTGCCCTGCACTGCACCCCAGCACTGCACTGCCCTTCACTGCATCCCTGCACTTCGCTGTGCTGCCCTGCATTGCATTTCACTGCTCTGAATTGCCCTGCATTGCACCCCAGCACTGCACTGTCCTTCCCTGCACTGCATCCCTGCATTACACTATCCTTCCTTGCACTGCACTGCACTGCACTGCAGGGCGCAGCACCGTGTTGCATTGCACTGCACAGCAGCAGCGCTGAGCGCAGTGCTCATTGGTGCTGTCTGCTGGTGTTCCCTGTCAACAGATGGAGCTCACGACCCGCCTGGTCCCCTGGCCACCCTGCACCTGATCCCCAAAGCGGTGGGGCCAAGGGCTGCAGGGGCGCTCGGGGGCAGCCGAGGGGCTGGAGCTGCCCACGGCCGGGTGGGAGGGGAGGCTCGGTGGTGGGAGCAGCTCTGTCTGACACCCCATCCCCAATCTGTCTTACGACCACAAGGCAAAACATCCTGCCACGCTCTCTTTGCATGAACAGCGATGCCAATGGACACCCAGCCCCAAGGGGGTCTGGTGTGGGAGAGCAACCCAGAGGAGGGTGATGGGCACCAGTGGGAGCCATGGGGCTGCATGGAGGGTCCCAGGCCAGCCCAGCCAGGGGCTGGAGGAGCCGGGTCTCAGGTCTCCTCCGTCTCAAAGTGTCGGGCTGCTCTGTGATTAACTGCCGGGCTGCGCAGCAGATTAGCTGCGGGACCGCTGCGTTTGATGTACGGGGCAGGAGGCCGGCAAGGGATTTTCCTCCCCTTCTGGGGTTAATCCTACCCTGCCTATCGCAGCCCTTTGATTGCAAAGCCCTGCCGATAAACGTCCTTAGTCACCAGCAGACAGCAGGCACCGACTGAAAGGGTGCGGGAAGGAGCGTGGGCTTGGGGAGGCAGAGGATTTGGGGGTTTTCCTGCAGCGGTTGGTGACTACGGAGCGGGCAAGCTCCTTGCAGCTTTGGAGCCACCCCCCAAAAAGGGAAGAAAGTGCTTTTCTTTTTACTAATCTTTTTACTAATCTGCTTGTTTAACCAGAGATCTAACTTCACGTGAAAAGAGCCACCAAAACCCCAAATGAGCACTGCTCCCCACCCTCTCTGTTTGAGTGAAACCTTTCCAAAGTCAGAGCGCTTCAGCAAATCACTAACACACCCGTGAACATGCGGTTTGGGATACGACAATAGCCACACCACTCTGCCGCTAGCCCCAGCCAGTTTTTATCATACACATACAACAGCCATAAAAGCCAGCACAGAACAAGCAGGGTTGTTTTTGCAGGAGTGGTTGAGTTTTGGATTTTAATAAGCCTCAGCCCCCTCGTAATTTTTCTCTTTAAAATGCCAAAAGGCACCAGCCCAAAATAAGGTTTAGAAAATTCCAGTAAAATAGCTTGTAAGTGTCTGGAAGCCTCCAAACTTCCCTCTCTTAGGCTCAGAAATGCCACCGCTGGAGCCATGCTGTGGGGCCAGAAGGGCTTTAGGGGGTGTTGCCGGTCCCTGTCCCGCTGCAGGGCAGGAGCTGCTGACGGGACGTTGAATGCTCCAGGCTGTGCCGCGATGAAGGGACGGATGGTCTGGGTCCAGCCTGTCCAGCCAATTTAGAGACAGATGGAGCTGCTGGAACAAGGACAGCCAGGAATGCGGGACAAAGATGTCCTCAACTCATGGCACCGCTGCCTGTCCCCTGCCTGCCCGCCCGGCTCAGGGGATTAAAGTCCTTCCAAATCCCACACAGTCTCATCCAGCTCGGTTTTAAAATACCCTTCCGTAACCTGGCCTGGGCTTGTCTGTCCTCCTATGGTGCCTGAATCATTTGTCTTAATATCTAACCTTTGAGCTTTCTCGTTGCAAATTAAGTTGATTACATCTTGGCCCAGCTCCAGCAGACCCCAAGATCGATTGATCACTGTTGTCTCGGAGGTCTTGGGAGGCTCTTATCATGTCCCTCTCTGTCTCCAGCTTTCTAGAGAAAACAAATCCCATCTCTTTGGCCAGGCTGGGCTGTCCCCTTCATCATCCTTGCTGCTGTGCTGACTCCTCAAGCCATCTGCATCCTGCCCTGAGCCCCACGGGGCTCACTTTGATGGGTGTTCAAGACCACACTGGGTCTCTTGCTTTGCCTACACACTGGGGTGCACACGTGAGTTGAAGCCAGGCGGATGACTCGCAGGCTTCAAGTGAGGTTTGGCCATCTGGGTTCCCCCTTTAGCACACACCTCTCAATGATGCTGCGTGCAGCAAAGCACTGTGCCATTTTGCTCCAGAACATAGCTCTGGTCTGCAGCAAACAAAGCTCATCTGTTGCTGCATGTGAGACAGGGGCTCCTCAACCCTTCAATCCTTGAAGTTGAGGTACAACATCACACTGCATTGTGGATGGGGTGAAACTGCCCACGAACTCTAGGCTGGGGGGTTCTCAGACCCTCACCTTCTCTAAGAGGGGCCGCCAGATGCACAGGCACATCTGCACACCAGACCCACATCCTGGGTGTCCACCTTTTCTGCCGAGGATGCTCCAACCTGGAAGTGGAGCAAGACAACCCAGCCTGCCCGGGGGATGCTGTGCTTTGCCCAGCTGCCTCTTGACTTTATTTTTCCTCATGACCAGCACCCCAAATCCCTCTGCATTTGAGATCAGCAGAGACCCCTCTCTAGCTGCCTAGGCTTCAATGCCAGCGATATAACATTTTTTCACCCACCCCCTCGCCAATCATCCTCCCCTTCCCCCTGCTCCAGTATTTAAAGAAAGAAAGATCCACCAGCAAACAGCTTGAAGTCAGCACCCGAGCAATTATAAAAGTGCTTTCTGCCAGTTGCTAGACTCCTTGTCACCAATCTGATCGGTAGACTAAACAGCAAGGACCCAGGCTGATCCCCCCCCGCACCGCTCCAGCTTGGACATGGGGGGGCTCAGGAGAGTGCAATGGTTAGTATCAAAACTGGCAGCACCATCCTAACGGGGAAAAACGCGGGGATCCTGTGGCTACTTAATGGAAGCAGGAAGAGGAGGTGAAGGAAGGGCTGAAGGGACCCTGGAGGATGAAGTCTGGGCTGTGGGAAGCAGACACCCCCGCCAGGTTGGGGGCTCACTCCCCCTGAGATGAGCTGGCTCTCCAGCCACCGTCCTCCAGCTTTGCATCATCCCTTCTCCATCACCAAACCTGCGTGTCCAAGCCTGACGTGCCAGGGCTGGCGTTCCGAAGGTGGTTTCCTTCCCCTTCAGTTGCCTGAACCCTCCTCTTCCTCTCGCTCCCCGTGCTCTGCTGACAGATAACACAGACGTTTTTCCCTGGGGGGCTCGTACGGAGCAGCTGGCGCCGTTATCTGGGAGTCACTCCCTTATCGGGCTGCCGATTTCGGCTCCAGGGAGTCAGCACCTCTCAGGTGAGGAAGGCTGGTCACCAGCTGCCCCACGCTGGGCACCCATGGCAGGGGGTTATCAGCCTGGCCACCTCCTCGTCTGGCCAAGTCCCATCAGATAGCAGCGCTCGGACATCCCTGGGGGTGATGGGGTGGAAATGGGACATTGCAGCCAGGGAGCCTTGGGAAACGCCTGCTGTTTCCCAAAAACTAAAGAAAGAAAAGAAAAAAAAAAAAATCTTTTGCGATCGGGTTCCTCTTTCCATTTGTTAGCAGCAATGCGTGATTGTGCCAAAAAAAAAAAGTGAAGCAGTAGTGGCGCTGCAGAGAGCGCTGGGGCTTTTATTGGTCTTATCTCCTGGCTTCTGGAGGAGCGCGCTGCCTGCGTGGGGGTCTGGGCAGGGACGCGGTGCACACACCGCGGGGAGAGCAGCTCCTCTCTAAATCACGGCTTGCCATAATTTACACAGAAGCTCACAGGTTAGGTAACTGCAAGTAAACAGAATAAACAGACCTCCCTCTGGATTTATGGACCGACAAAAGGACCTTTAACCACAAAAGAAATGTGCTTTCCAGCCCTCTTCTATTACCAGATCCCAACCAAAGGCTTAAATGCTTATGTCAAGCCCACAGAGCTCAGGATTTGGGCTGGATTCAAACTACTCCTCCATCCTCCCTGCTACCCGAGTAAGTCATCTCATAGTTCATCTCCCGTTCACCTCTCAGCTGCCTCCTGACACACACACACACGCGATGCCAGGGGAGCCAGAGGGCGCAGGGAGAGGATTTTTCTGTTACTCTGGCTTAAAATGAGTGACTAATAAATATCCAAGCAGTCAAAGCTGTGTGAGTGCTCTGCAAAGAGGTTGCTCTCTCCTAGAACTACCTAAAAGAGGGGACATATTTTTGGGGTGCTGCTGGGCCCTTCCTCCCCAGCAGCTACCCATGGTCAAGTGAGGAGCTTTGACTGCTATTGCCAGGATAAATCTTCCCAGCATGAGAGCTGCTGTCTAAAGAGAAATTAAGGGTTTCATTTTATTTTTGTGGAGTAAAAGAGGTGTTAGATTTCCATATGGTTCTGAAATATCTGATGTATTTCTCCCCATGGATGTGGAAACTTGCATAATGATGGCATTACTGATGTTTCATGCCAAATAAAAGGGTGCGTATAATGGCACAGTGCCCAAGGAGTCCTTTGTTATCAACTTTCAGACTATCAGTTTTAATGTGGCATCCCTGCAGAAAAGGAAGCTGGAGAAGAAGATCCTGCCCATCCCCAGGCAGTCACAGCTTGTGCTTGGAGAGCCGGTCCCACCGGTGGCAGGAGCACGGTAGGAAGTGCGGGGGTAAGCGTAAAACCAGAAGCCAGGCTGAAAAACTTTGGCAAATTTGGCATTAACAGGCCTTCTTGCTTTCCTGTACTCATCAGCTGAGTCAGCCCCAGGGGCAGCCACACAGAGCAGCCCAGAAAACACGCCGCTACCAAATAAGTTCTCAGAGCCCAGTGTTGCTGCCTCCCTCGATAGCCAGAGAGGGAAAAGCATCCAGGAAAGCGCCGCCTTCTCCCCAATCTTGCACATCTTTATCTAATTCCACTGAAAGCAAGCACACATATTTGAAATAGAACTATTTAAATCCATGAATTGTTCTAAATACAGGAGAATTGCCAAACCTCCTGTTTTAATACATTTTCAAATTGCCTTTTCTTCCTGTCTTTGGGAGCCAAGATATGGCTATTTAATTACAAGCACAACCTCCATTTAAGAAACCCTTGTAATGAGGCTGGCGTGGAAAGGCATCCAATTTTTCCATTGTCTGACTGAGGTGCTGCAATTAGTGTGTTTTATCCCAGGTTTGCATTTGGCACGGCTCGGTGGGCGATGCTTTGGGGACATGAGCTAACAGTAATCTCCATGCTCTGGGTTCTTCATTATCCTGCCTGTTAGAAGGGACCAAATCCAGACTCCTGCCAGGGGAAGGGGATTTTGCCTCGCTGCTTTCTGCAGCTCAAACCTGGGAGTAGAGGCATTTAGTCCTCCATGGAGCAGATTAGGAGAAAAAGAATGGGAATGAAATATAAAAAGGAGGGAGGTTTGGGTCAAATGGAAGCAAAGAAAAATCATGGTAAGGGAGAGAAGCAAGAATGGCATTGCAAAAAAACTACAATGTAGTCCTTAAGGCAGCTGCACAAAATTATTTCCCTTGGCTTGCTGTGAGTCAGGAAAAAGAGCCAACCTGCAGAGGGAGTTGCTCCAGGTGTATTAGCAGCAGCTCAGCTCTGAAAATCGCTGCAAAGAGCTTCCCCAAAGGCCAGGGAGACCCAAAAATGAAGGGATACGACACAGCATCATTTCCCAGCTGGGATGCCCTAAACCCAGGCTAAGGACCCAGCTCGATGCTGGAACCACCGCACCCTGCCAAAGGGACCAGGGTGTCCAGAGCCCACTCCACCCTGCTCAGCCCTGCTCCGGTCCCAGGGAGCCTAATTTAAACAAAAGCACCTCCCTGGCACTACAAGCCAGGACCATCTGCTTACAGGTCAGCCCATGCCATCAGGCTGCTGATAATAGGAGTGATGCCACCCTGTTGGTGCAGTGGCAGTCTCCCTGCCCACCTGCCAAAGCCACCTGTTACCCTCATCCCACAGATGGGACCAGGGTGGGCTGCAGAGGTGATGCAGCAGGGTGGGGGACATCTCCTCCCTGCTGCCCCCTGCCAGGCTATGGATTTGGGTCTGTGCTGTGCACCCCACTCTGTGGGCAAGGGCATACAGAAGGGACCCTGGCTGGTGTAGGGTACCCGTGTGTGGCACCAACACCCACGGCTGGGGGTGATGGAGGGCTCAGCCATGCAGAGAGACACTCGCATCCCGTGCTGGCTCTCCATCCCTCCAACACGCATTCCTCTGGGCTCAGGGAGTGTCTGCAGCTCCCAGGAAGCGGCCGGCTGTGGTGGAGCCAGCCTCCTCCCCATCCATCACCCTTATCAGCCAGCGCTGGCAGCCCGGCGGTCCCTGGCAGCGGGGCTACAGGGACAGCAGGCTGGGGCTGTGCGGCGAGAGACAGGCAGGAGGCACGGCGGCGATAAGCCATGCCGCAAACAAAAACAACAACTCTCCTCCTTGGTGACTTCAAAGCACTGAGCTGAAATTTATGTTGCTGCAAAGCCCGCGTGGGCATTGGGAGAGTTCTCGCAGCCCCGGACAGGGACATGGGCAGGAGGCAGTGTTGGGACCAGGGTTTACCCACACAGAGCCATGGATGTGACAAAATCTCCCGTGGGATGTAAACGGGACACAGGCAAGGAGCAAAGCAGGTTACCCTGTACTGCGATGGCCACGATATAAAAGCAGCAGCTCAGCCCCAGGCTGGGTTGTGCCCTGTGGCTGTGGGCACCCAAAGCATCCCCTAAAAATGTATTCTGAGTGGTTTGCCAGGAGCAGTGAAGGCCCTTTGCTTTTCACATACAACTGTCTCATCAGGCATGAAGTAGCTCTGGAGACCGGCTCACAGACTGGCAGGCAGAAGATTTAGGGCTGTTCTCAAGAAAAGTGAGAGCCCAGACACAACCACACTCCACCTGCCTTGGAGAGCGTTACCTCTGCTCACATTAACCAGGATTTTATTCCTCTGCTGGTCCCAGGGAAATCCACAATACTGCTTGCGGCACGAGCTGACACTCCACACTCGTCCCTCAGATGTCACATCAGGGTGTCACAGCTATAGAGCCGTTGCCACCCCATCGGCACTGCCACCGTGGCTTCAGGGTCAGCGTCTGCGCAGCACCAGGGGAAAAGCCGTTGCAGGGCTAACTGGAAAAAGAATTGTGTTGTGGTTAACACATGGGTGAAAGCGTCTCACACCTGAGATTGTGTTTGGATGATTTACTGCTGCAAGCTGCAGGGAAAGAGACCCAGAGGGGAGATGCGAGGGAGGTTGAAGCCAGGCGGCAGCACAGCAGTGGCCTTGGGGACTTTTACTTAGTTCGTCACAAATCAGACCTGTTCCAGGAGAACGAAGAAGTGTTTATTTCCCCATGTGCCTTTCGTGGAGAAAAAGCCCTTTTCCTCAGCTGTCCCCACAGGAAATGTAGAGGAAAGGGTCCCATTAGATGCACTTCGATGAAAGGCATCCTGGTGTTGGAAGACCACATCCCCTACTTCATCTGTTGCATTGGGGCAGACTTGCTTTTGCCTTTCTCTTCTTACCATGGCGTGGGCCTCCCTTGCCACACTGCTGCCCTTCCAGAGCCCTCCCCTTTGCTTCCAGTAATGACACCGCACACCGGTCCCACAGATGGGCACCAACCACCATGTTCCAGGATCATGGACATCACCAATAACTGTGCACTGGGATCGTAGACACAAGCAACCACCATTCACCAGGATCATGGATGTAACCAGCCACCATGCACCAGGATCAGGGACACGAGCAACCACCACTCACCAGGATCATGGATGTAACCAACCACTGCGTGCCAACCACAGTGCACCAGGGTCATGGATGCAAGCATGCACCAAAACCACAGGTACCACCTCCCACCCACTGCACAGCTCACCTGCTTTGCCTTTTATACCAGAAGTGGTGATGTCAGATCTGCTTGCCACAGCCTGGTTGGCTGATGGGTTCTGGAGGTGTGGTCTCCATGCTCAGCCCCTCTTTAAAGGGGGCAGAAGCCCCCAACCCAGTAAAGGTGGTTTAGTCTTTGCTGGGAGCAGCCTGGCATCATTTTGCTCCTTCCCCACTGCCCTGCCAGGAAAGAGTGTGTCTGCACATATACGTACTTACATACATTATGATATCTTGTTTTAATTACATTAGAGCAAATGACTCCTTCCCCTATGGTTTATATCAGCGCTTTGGGTTTGTAATTTATCTTGGCACAGTCTAGACTGGAGCCACTTTGAAGCTGTTTCAAACAGGATGAGAACAAACAATTTCTCCAAAGTGGCTGGATTAAGAAAACTGGCGGCCATTCATCTTTGGGGGAAGGTTTGTGGCAGCACCGTGTCCCCCTGGAGTCCTGCCAGCCTCCTGTTCCCTACACGGCTGGGACAGAATGGTCCCAGCCCTGCGACGGGTGAGAAATAGCACTGCTAGCTACTGTGTGCAGAGTGGGGAGCAAAAGGCACCATCAGGAGAGTCTGTGCAAGGAAGACCTGATTTATTGCTCATTATTTTCACTTAGCTTATCCCCAATTGTTAGAGACGAGGCGGTTGTGCTGAGCAGGTGGCACCGCAGCAAGAGATGCAGCATCCAGCATTGGGGAGTATTATTTGCAGACAGTCCTGATGATCCTCCAGCCTGAGGGGCCGTGGTCACCCCACCCCACACCCAGCACGAGGCTCCTTCACCCATTCACCAACCCCTGCATGGTACTTTTCCTATAGACCTTATTGACACCTTTAATGCAGGAAATCTCTTCTGAATTTCTTCAGATAAAAATAATCCTGAAAACATCTTTACTAACTCCTATAGTTTCCCCAAGATTTTTCTTTCTTAAAAAAAATCAACACCGAACTCTTTCATTGACAGGAAAAGGTAGTTTTCTTCTAAATGACTGTCTTCAAGCACCCCAAAAGCCTGAGGCCTCATTTTAGGAGAAGCACAGTATAGGGAATATCTCTTTGAACCCTGCACTGGGTCACCAGCTGTGGGTTGAGTGGGGGTCCCAGGAGGTCCCCAGGACCACTCAGACCTATTGGTGCCCTTGGGCCCTGGTCACCCATCCCTGCCAGGGATGGCTCTTGGTCACCACCTGCTAGGACCCAAGGTGACAAAGAGCTGTCCCCATCAGGGCTGGGGGCTGAGCTCCCCACTCACCCCGCCACAAATCCAGCTCTGAGCAGCAGGAGAGCTCACATGGAAACACATGTGTTTTCTATATTTTTTTCCACCCAAACGCTGGGGTTTTAAATATTCTAACAGCACTGTTCACTCGGCGAAAGCTGCCAGGTTTTATGACAGGTCCCTCCTCCTTAAGGCTTTGAAATAAGGCTGTAAACATGCTCGCCAGGCTAAAGTGTTGCCTGTAAAGGGGATTGCTCCCCTCATGATGTGCCTATTGGCTCCAATTAGCACTGGCAGGAGTCAACCGCAAAGAGAAGGCAGAGCTTATCCCTGGGAGTGAATTGATTTATTTACAGCATTTTCAAAGCAAGATGAATATGGCCTTATTTTTTTTGTTTTTCTTTACGAAGCTACCCATTTCTAATACGGAAAAAAAAACCCAACCATCACCTAAATAGCTAGAAGCAGGAGGACACTGTCTGCTTTCGTTGAGATGGAAATTCAGCTTCGTTTAATCAGGGAGGGATAAGATCACCTGGCATTTTGCTGAACCATTGCCCTGGCCATCGCCAGAGCTGGAGACAGGGAACCCTGCCCAGGAAACCAGCACTTCAGCACCACGGGGTCAGGAGCCAAAGGCTGTTTTTATCTTTTTTTGGGTGCCTCAGTGAGAAGAGTTGGGTTTTCTCAGGGTGCTGCCTGGGTACCAAAGTTCACTTGGGCAGGAGCTGGAGGAGCTCAGCCCAGCTGGATTTCAGACCCATCTCATCCCACTATCCCAGCACAGATTTAGGTACCGTAAGACACATGTGTCAGGAGGCAGCAGCTCTGCTTTCTGCTTTGGGGATCGCTGAAGGCAACGTGGTCTCTGTGGGGCCAGTTTCAGCCACTGGCCCAGGGGAGCGGCTACCCTGGGGAAAAACCCCATAAGGAGACAAAGCTCCTTGTGCAGGAGAGCCAGGGAATGAGCTGTGACAGACCTCCCCATGGGGCTTTCTGCTCCCACTCCAGCATCGTCAGTGGGAAGCAACGGGAGGAAAAAGCTCCTTGGGCTCAGCCATCCTCCCACCCCACGATGCCACATCCAACCATCGCTTCAGCTTTGCTTGGCTTCATCACCCATGAGCACAGCCGGGCACCTGCCTTCATCCTTCGTGCTCCTTCCAACTCTGTCAGCTGCAGCCCAAATCTCCCTTCTCTGGAAAAGCAGCTGCTTTCTGTCACGGCACCGTCGGGAAGGAGCCGGGGTGAGGAGATGTTTGTACAGGCAGGAGTTACGGCCATCGCCTGCTACCGACGGCGCGCTCTGCTGAGCCGGCAAGGGGCAGCCTGGCCATAACTCAACACCAAAACTCCCCGGGCAATGTGGCAGCCGAAAACAGGGGGGTTTATGGACTTTGGAGGGGACTTTGTTAGTGGTGACCTCAGGGGACTATGCTGCTGGGAAACTCTGGAAGCTTGTTGTGCTCATTGAAGAAGGGGAGGCGATGCGATCAGCAAAGGCAGAAGTGCGCTGCTGAGCTCTGTGCACCAGCGGTGTGTCCCCGCAGGTCCCCGTGCCATCGCACTGGGTGGCAGCTCCAGTCCGGGACTGAGCCCCCGCAGTGCCTCAGCCACATTTCTCACACTCACTGGTGAAGGGAAGGGATGAAGCCCTGCGGGAAGACGGAAGAGGATAAAATCATTATTCCTTTGGGTCTGCCCAGGGATAACCTGTGCCTCAGTTTCCCTGCAAAACCTGCTTGCGACGTGCTGCCACTCAAAGCAGAAGGGGCAGCTGGGGCTCGGGCACCGTCCTGAGCTCTGCCTCTTGAGAGAAAACATGCAGAGACAGAACCGAGCATCCCTGGTGCTGATAGCAGGCGTGGGCCAAGGCCCCACTTTGGGGCCAGGCTCAGCTCAGCGGCTGAATCAGCAAATAATTAGCAGTGGCCAGAGCAGGAGGATTAGCATCCCTCTCCTCTCCGGCCATCCAGCCCAGCTTAACCCTTTCATCTACATGTCTCCGAAGCCCCAAAGTTTTGCAGTCTCCTGGGGTGAGACGCTGCCGTGGGTCCGGCGCCGCTTGGGGGTGCCCAGGGTGCCGTGCCCGGTGTCACCTCGCCGGAGCGGCGTCCTCGCCCCGGTAGCAGCCAGGGAGCTGGCGCACGGCTCGGGGCGAGCCGTCAGTCCTGTGCCTGGCAGCTCGTTTGTTCACCTCCGGGCAGCCCGATGACAGCGCTTCCCTTTACTACCAGCTGCAAAAACCTGGCAGCTGATTTAGGAGAGCTCCCGGGGTCCAAAATGTAAACCGTTTTTCACCAGGAATGTATAAGCAAGCCATAAAATAAGGGATTTGAGTCTGGTCACATGGGACAGGCCTCCCATAAAATTGAAGCATTGATCTGTATTTTAGTGAGCAGCTTCGAAGCTGCCCAGATGATTGAAGACCTGAGCTTTAACAAACTCTGTAATCTCCCACCATACATCTGAAGTGGCATGTTTGAAGTCTGAGGACGAGTTATTTATATTATTTGTATAATACACGGTGAAAGGACATTAGCCAAAGCTCGAGCACCAGTGTTGGGTATTGCTGGCAGGTATTGCTCTGTGCTGGGACTGTCCCGTGTGCGGGCACGCACCTGTGACGGCCAAAGTGGCCCAAAACTGCAGGATTTGGCCATGGCACTGCACACCAGAGCTGTCCCAGCTGCCCCATGCCATCGGCAGCTGCTAGGCTGGGACCTCTGGTCCTGCCCTGCTGTCCCCATGGGTGTCACCCCCTTCCTGGCATGCATCACCCCTTTCCCACTAGGTCATCCCCTTCTCAATATTTGTCACCTCCTTCTTGATGTCTGTCACCCGCTTCCCAGCAAATGTCACCTGTTCCTGGCATGTGTCATGCTCTTCCCAGCATGTGTGCCACCACCATCCTGGTGTGCGTCACCCCATTCCTGGCATGCATCACCCCTTTCCCACCATATGTCACCCGTTCCCAGTATGTCATCCCCTTTCCGGGATGGATCACCCTGCTCCGGGCAGGTGTCCCCAGTGTGGGTGCTGGTTGGGCTGTTCTGGGACACACTGCTGCTCGTGGAGTCCCCCCACCTTGGCAAAGCCATGCAGGCAAAAACCCCACTGCCACCCATCCATGGCCCAAACTGGCTGGGCAGCAGAGCTGGCCTGAGATCACGCTGATCAGCAACAAATAAAACATTGCAGAAATCTATATGTACTACAAAAAGTGTAAATTTTGGGTTAAACAAAATTATTTATAAATTTCGATCAAATTCTGAACAGCTCTGGCAAGGCTGGAGAGATACCTGAGGTACAGGCTGAGAAAGGCTAAGTGCCATTTAAAAACACAGCTTGGTTTTCCATCTCCAGGAGATGTTTCCTCTCTGCTCTGAATTCAGTTTCCATGATTAGAATGGGTTAAACAAAAACTAGTTAAAAGCTGGAAGGTGTCTCCTCCAAAACCGAACCACAACAGAATTATTTGAGTCACCTAAAGCACATTGCAACCTTTAAATGAAGTTTCTTAGTAGCTTTCCTGCACCAAAATCTCTGTTTCTCTGTTATATGTTTTTGGGGACAGCTGTGAAAACCAAACCATCCAGCAAGCATGTGGGGAAGGGGAACTCTTGATTTGGGGGCAGCTCCAAAATGCGGGGCTTGGCGAAATGCCGATGGCTTCCTCGCCATGCTGGAAACCTCCCCGGGGGTTCTGCAGGTCCACCCAGCAGCAGCCACCACCAGCTTCCCAAAAATCCAATTTTTCTATTTCCCGCTTCCATCTCTTGGACTATCACTAATCTCAGCAGTTTGCCCGAGGACGTTGTCATCCAAATTACCAATAACACCCGGAAAACCCTATGAGGCCCCACCATGCAAGCCAGGGCAGGTGTAAGAGCTCAGACTCAGTTGCTGAAGGTTTTGAGGGTGAGAGGGAAATTGTGCAACACTCAGGCTCCAGAAACTATTTTGCAGCTGGGCTCCCGTGCCCTTGGCGGGACGATGGGAGCTGCGATTACTAAATCCCTTGCCCACTTAAGGCAGGCTCAGCGCTCCCGCCCATGGCGAGGCATATTTGAAATGCTTCAGGCCAGATTCGGACCTGGGTGCCATTCAGGCTGTTTGCAAGATGCCTGTGAAGTTCCCTTATCCGAGGGATCCGGATAAGGCTACCAGGTTACCCGCTTGGCTTTCACGGGCTGGGAAAATTAGAGTCTGGAAAGGACTGAGCCCATCGCTTCGTCTGTCTCAACGACCAAAACTCCCCACAGTCACTCGCTGCTTGGCCCAAGTTGAGTCTCAAACCACATCTTACAGGGAAATAAGACAAGTCAGTTCTTGCTTTGAACCCTTGCTCAGGAAGGCACTGCCGCTGTGTCTTGCTCTCCCCACAGCCAGCTGTGGGGCAGGTTTTACACCAAAACTGCCGGAGTCCTGCGACTGCAGGAAAAATCAACTTTTGTTTAAAAAAATACATTTTCAAAAGCTTTAAATGCGATCACTTAAAAAAGGGTGTGTGTAAATAACGTTTAAGTCAGTCTCAGGAGCTCTGCTTGCCTGACTCATGATTAGGGTTTTTTTTATATATCACATCAGAAAATACTGTAAAACATACTTTCAAAGCCTCAGAGGACCTTGGCCTCCTTGGAGTATTCAAAAGCATCAATTACATGAGCATTATGGGCAAGATAGTTTGTACGAACCCTCTTAAAAAGTCAACCTGAGACTTGTGCCTCTAAATCCCTTTGCTGCCCCCAGGGCTGGAACTGATTTCTGCCCGGGCTTCGGCACTAGGAAATGTTTCAGTTTAAAAAACATTGAAAAACATTAAAACCAGGCCGTATGCACTTATTATTGAGAAAATCCCACACAGATGGACTGCATTGAACGGCGAGCAATTATTTTCTGCCATTCTCGTGAGTTAATGAGATGATCAGAAGTCCCCGGCGGCCGTCCCTTGCCTGCGGACCTGTGCATCACCCTCCTCTCCCGCAGCCTGGGGCTGTGCTGGCATGAGCCCCTTTGCCAGCCCTGCAGCTCCCTGCCAGGGGATGAAGGCGAAAAAAAGGCAAANTATATAAAAATAATTTAAATATATTAAAAATATATATAAAATATATATTTTCTTTTCCCCATGCTACGTCAGGTTTGACACTATGCTGTTTGCCATAGTTGCTGAGCACACCCTCCTTTTGCTGAGTGTGGGGGTGCCGGTGCTGAACCCAGCTCTGGGTACAGGGGCTGCCACCGGCGCTCCTGCTGCCAGCACTGTCTGTCTTGGCAGCGATGGAGATGGAGAGCCCGGCGATGATGGAGAGCCCGGCAGCGATGGAGAGCCCAGCGGCGATGGAGAGCCCGGCTGTTTACATACCGTGGTGCCTTTGCGCCGTCAGAGCCTGCAAACCACCGGGCGTGATGCACACTCACTCCTCTGGCATGAGCAGAGCAGAAGGTGGCTGAGCTCTGCACCCTTATCAGCACCAGAGCCCTAATTACTGTCCGAATGTCTAAAACTCCAGGCTTGGCCGGTACCTGACGGGCCTGATTGCCTGAGACAGAAGCTGTTATTGTCCAGATGCGGGGTTTGAAGTCTTGCAAACACAAACCTATCCTCAAAGGGAATTTCTTTCGCTGACGCTTCCCAAGACAAAGAAACATTTCTGCCTGTGTTTTTGCAGATGGATCTGGCTTTTTTTTTTTTNTTTTTTTTTTTTTTTTTTTTTTTTTTTCTTACCCTGCTCCTCTGGATATTTGCAGGGGTGCCTGCTTCTGCTTTCAATAAGGAAGGGACGCAGGGGTCAGGATGACCACCTCGGTGTGGGGCAGGAGGACGGACCCTGCTGCTGGTGGGGCTGCAGCCTGTTTTACCGGGGTGCTGGGTGCCATTTTACCAGGGTGCTGGGCTGGGCTCCATCCTGTGGCTCTGGGGCTGTGAGCCCTGCCACCATGGGGGGGGACACGATGCCGTGAAGGGGACCATGGGTTCTTCAGGGCAGTGAGTGTGTGATGGGGCTCCAGGCAGCTGCCAGGCAGGGTGACAGGGAACGGTACAGGCTGCTCTTTGCAGGGCGCAGAGCTGGAAACCCCAGCACCATTCACACAAGTCTGGGCTGGATGTGGCCCCGGGCAGCTGCTCACCAGCCATCTCCCAAAATCTCTCTTTATAACAGGGAAATAGCTGGATCATTTCTGTGCACCAGTCCCACAGCCCTGTGCCTCCGGTGGGATGTAACGCTGTTTGCTCCGGCCAGGGTCGGCCAAGCAAAGCAGCGAAGGGAAATCCCGCAGCCTTTCTGCAATGACAGTTAATTGAGTTATGCCTCATTAGCGGCGTGCAAGGGCCTGGCACTCGTCGAGCCCAGAGCAAAGCTCCCGCTGCCCATGCTGGGATACGAGCAGCCTCTCATATGCCAGTGGAATCAGCGATTTAAAGAAGTAATCTGATCGGACACAGCCAGTTATTATAACGGACTCGTCGACTTTAACGAGCTCCCGCACAGACTGGATTACCGCGGTCACTCATCCATAGTTCATTAGAGCTTCAGAAAGGGGATCCACAAGAAGTCATGAAATACGATCTCCTAATCTCGCCTAAGCAGGAGAAGCCCAGCTATAAAAAATACCTTTTAAAAATACCCGTGGAGTGAATAAATCTCCCTCGTGCTAAAAGGCAGCAAACGCGGACCCACGAGAAAAAGGGGATCTGCTCACGGGATGTGCTTTCCATGCACAGAGTTAGAGACTTCACACAAAGGTGGTGTGCTTGGGTGGAGGAACAGAGGTCCTTCTGGTTTTCATCGATCAAAAATGGTTTCTAATGGTTTTCTTTGGGTTCCCGGGGAAACACATAAATAATAGCTGGGTAGAGGAATGAGACGGGCAGACCCGCTTGTTCCCATGGGCAGCTGCAGGCAGGAGGAGGAAGGTCTGCCCGTCCTGCGGGGATGCCCAGTTTCTGGAGTCCCTCTCAGTCTCAAAAGCCCTCACTCAATCCAGGGGCTGGAAACATCACTTATGGCCAGTGAATGTCATCCAGCTGGCACCCGCGCCCATGACGCTGTCCCCAACAGATCCCTTTCCCAGGAAGGGCAGGTTTGGCATCACCCCACGTATCTACTCACCAGGACAGCTTGCCGGGGCAAGGATGTTCCTCTGAGCGTGGAGCATCACCTGGTGCCATCAGTTCATGTGTGTGTGTCCCTGACGCTGGGGGCATCACCCAGCTCAGCTGGCAGGGCTGGATCCTCTCTGTGGGGTGAGGTGGTGGCCCAGGTCTGGCTTGGGGCCAGGAGGACAAAGTGTCACCTGGGACCTGGGGCAGCTGGGGCAGAGGTATCCCAACAGCTGTCAGCGATTTCAACAGATGGTTCTGCTGAGATGAGCCACGTCCAGCCCCACCCCACGGGCAATTGGAAGCAGTAACATCCCTACAAATGGAGGAGAAAACTCCAGAAAATGCAGGGCCAGACCCATGATCCTTGCACGGTGGGTGCGGGCAGCTCTCTTAACTGGGAAACCCACATCGCTCTGTGGTGAAGGAGGTGGCATGGCAGCGGCGACTCTGGCACAGAGGGATGCCCATGCAGGACTTCACAAACCAGACACGCAAAGAGAAACTCTGGAGAAGATTCCTTGTCCCCTGTAAACTACCCAAGCCCTTATCAGGGAGAGCATTCAGCAAGCAATTAACTGAAGACTTCATTAATACTGCTGCAGCTGGGACTGCTCAGGGGCTTAACCTGAAGCATGTGCTCCTCTGGCTGAGGGTCTTAATGCACTTAGTGAACATCTGGATATGGCCCGCCCCTTCCAGACCTTTCTTCCCTCCACGGGCAGTCGGGTTATCTGGAGGGGAAGGAAGCCTGAAAGCTGACTCTGTCCTCCAGGACGGCTTTCATTCCTCAGCAGCCCCAGGGGACAATTTGGCAGTAAGGAGCATCCTGTGAAGGAATGTCCCGTGATGGACAGTGCTTAACGGGACACCTCCACACGCACCCCTCAGCAGAGTGACTCTGGGCACAAACCCCGACCTGTCCCCAGCAGCTTCTTGGTGTGGAGAGGTGATGCCGAGGCTGAAGGATGCCCGCGCTCATCCTCACAGTGGGGCGGACGCTTTCCCTCCAGACACCTCCGCGCAGGCACTGGTACCTCTGGACGCACAGGCCCTGCAGACTCCAAACGCCGAGAAATGTTTGACAGAGCAGCGTACGTATTCCAAACAATGTTTGATTCATGTTTTAAAGTCTCACTTGCAAGCATACTTCCCCAGCTTGGACATCAATCACTGCAAATATGTTCTTATAAACA
The DNA here is from genome assembly GCA_013399365.1 of Pampusana beccarii. NCBI lineage: Eukaryota > Metazoa > Chordata > Aves > Columbiformes > Columbidae > Pampusana > Pampusana beccarii. The sequence goes on along the minus strand of VWYH01006719.1, from coordinate 2,263,556 downwards.
AAGCAATACAGACTGACTGTCTCTTCCATCCCGACCATGTGCAGGTCACTGGGCAGCACCCCGAGGAGAGGAGCTTCCCAGCACATCTGAACCACCCCAGAGGACATCAGCACAGGTAGCTGGGAAAAAGCAACTGGAAAGCTGTTACCAGGGGCATGGTACCCACCAGGGGTCCGTAACCCAAAGGCAGGCAGCCGAGTCCTTCATCGCTGCCCTGAGGATGACTCGCTCCTGCTGCACAGCTGGTGCAGAACGGTGTCTCTCCTCACGGTGACCAGCTGTCCCTTCACCTCTTCATCTCCATCACTCAGACCCCAAACACACATCCCTGACATTACGGGGATGATGTCCTGCCAGGCAGGGACGGGGGATGCTGTGGTCAGGACAGAGTATTTCCCAGCACCCAGGGTTCCTGCATGCAGCTGCGCACTTAGTTGGTAACAAGAGCAAGCGCGCCTAATTTAATTTTATGTTTCAAACCTGAATGCCTGTTTATCACACCTAATCCCTACAAGACAGCCTCCTCTTCAGCATTAGGGACGTGCTGTGCATGGTGCGGGCATGGGCATGTCACAGCTGGCTGCTCCCCATTGTCACTACAGTCACTTTGCTGCCCATGCTGCCTGCAGGGACGCTGGGACGCAGTTGTACGTGCTTCCTCCACCACCATGGACATCCCAGACCCTACAAGTTCCAGCCCTTGTCACCACACAGCAGGGTACCTGAAGCACACCCAGCTGTGGGGCCACCCCTGCCGGTGGCCTGGCACCCTAAAAGTCAGTGAGATAGGACAGGGAGAATGGTAAAAAAATGTTTGCTCCAGACTCACAGGTTTTGAAGACTTCTTAAAGGGAACTTCCTTTCCTTAGGATGCTCTAGCAAAGTGCAAGATCCTTCTGGTAGACGACTCCTGCACTCCTCAGCCCTCTGTTTAGGAAAAATAAATAGGAAAGAATCCAGCAGTGGTGCTTTCCTCTGTCTGCACGAGATGGATCGGTGCTTGCCACTGCAGGAAAACTGTCCCACTGTGATCTAACCCAGCACTTTGTCCTGAAATGCTCTGCTACAGCTAAATAAATGATTCCTCTGGAGCAGGGTGACACATTCCAGCCCCAGACAGTGACACTGACAGATGCAAGGTTCAATGGGAACATGGCGCTGGCAGAGCCGGCAACGGGAAATTTATGAGAGATTTGGGAGAGGAAGAGGAAAACCAATGTTTGCTGGTGCAGGAGGAAGGTCCCGATGGAGCAGCAGCCCAGCCATGGCACTGTGGGGTTTATTGTGGGCGACTTGGTGTCAGGGACTGGCTGCAGGGAGGAGACAGCAGTGTGGTGGGACAAAAATGGGGTCCTGGCTCTTTGCCACCTATGAGAGAGCAATTGAGAGGTGGCATTGTGGGAGTCTCCTGCATGGGAAATGATGATCCCTGTGGTCCCACCACCACTCCTGGAATCAAGAAAACCCCATCCTACTGCTGAGCACCAACCTATGGATGGGAGCCTGCTCACCACCCAAGTCCAGCTGAAGCACTGAGGGCAGGGAGGCTTTGGACATGTACACTCCGAATTTTCCTTCCCCACTCCTGCCCTGTCTGTGCAGGGTGGAGGGGCTGTATCAGTCTGCATCTCACCTGAGTCAGCCCAGCACCAGCCGCGATGGCTCGAGATATCAGCGAGTGGCTCGGCCACAGGGGTCTGGGGGGACAATTAGAGAGGAGACAGCTCTGCTGCACCCAGCTGCCTTCTTGCACAGCAGGGCAGGGCTGGGGGGCCTCTGGAGACTGCTGGGATGCTCAGAGGGCTGCAGTGTTTTGGGGCATTACCCCGCAGAGGGGTGAGGAGGGCAGCCCTGCAGCCAGCCCTGTCTGACAAGGCACCACTGCGAGGGCAGGAAAGGGGGAAAAAAAATGTCTCACTCTTGTAAGGAGATTTACTAGGCTCGTTATCAGCACAGGAAGAGCTGGAGCTTAGGGGCAAACGGGAGATGCTTTACGTATTGCGATATTTTTTCCTACCGTGCTCCGACCCCATCGGCTCGCAGGCGCAGGCAGGTGGCACAGTCAGCTCTGCTGCTCGCTTGCCAGTGAGCTGCATGTGAGCCTCTTCGCCTCCAGCAGTCCAGTCACCAAGGCAGGGCTTGCTCAGAGTCCAGAGCAACTGTGTTCATTAAAACAAGCAGTCTGCGTTTAAGTGCTGGTGTCTGTAAACCCAGCAGAGCCAGCGGCCAAACGCTGCAGCCCGTCTCGCCTGGCTGAGGGCTGCTCTTCACATCCAGAGCATTCAGGTCTCAGCAGCTGCTTTTCACTCTAAATGTGGTTTGTAGCTGCCACTGGGACCAAGAGATGGGTCATTATGGGGCTTTTGTGGGTCTTCTCAGACCCATCGCACACCTGCAGCTCACACCAGCCTCACCACACTACCCATGGGGTGGATCCTGGGGCTTATTTCCGTGAGATCTCAAAGCTGCAGCAAGCTTGGAAATTAGAGTTTTTCTCCTGGCAAGAAGGGCTGTTTCTTGAGGATCACACTTTGTGTTTATTTGCAATCTCTGCAAACACACGGGGAGCCAGTGTGGTACAGGGGGTACCTTCACCTGCTATGGCTGTGAGAGAGGGGGAGAAACTACTTTCTCATCCAGTATTCTAAATGATAACATCCATGCAAAGAAAAACAAGGTCTGAGCAAGGGAAATGCACCAGCAAAGACCCTTATCTGGCAGGATCAGAGAAAGATCAGCTGCAGTGCGAGCAGCAAGCGCGCTGCACACAGGAGACCCAGCCCAGCTTGGGTTTCGGCTCTGGTTAATGACACTGCAAATTAAGCCTGTCATCTTTAGACATGATGTTTCTTGCCATTCCAGCTCAAGAGAACAACAACCACTCTCTAAAGCTGCGGTTTCACAGTGGTGTGCCCTCTCGTCCCTCCACCCCCTCCCAAAAAAAGTGGGGTGCAGCAGCCCTTGGCGTGGTGAGGGTGCAGCATGGGGTGCTGGGGGCCACCCGGCTGCAGGGACCCCTTGCCCTGGGATTGCTGCATCACACAGAGAGGATGGGGCTGAGACGGCTTCTTCCTGCAGAGCCACGGCCTGTCCACAATGATCCCAGATCCCCTTATAAACTGGCAGGTTCTCACAAATCCACGAGTAATAATTTTTGGCTAATTGCACAGATGTGGGGCTGAGCGCCGCGCAGGGTGTCACTGGGCTGGACTTTCTGCAAAAGGGGGGCAGCCGTGTGCCATGAATTCATCACCAAAGACCCTGGGATAGAAATATTTATGCCTAAGTCGCAGTCTGATGTCACTAGCAGAAAAAGCAGCACCATATGTATATACACACCATATATATATATATTTTTATATTTTTATATATATATATATACACATATATAAACAAATATATTAGGATTTCTGGTATGTATATTGCTGACGTAAGAATTACTGGCATTTTTTCCTGTGCTTTAGATGTAACATGGAGTCGATGAAATAAAAGGACTTTAGGAGGGGCCTTGATACCTCATTGAAAGGGTTTTCGTTCATCCTGGGGTGAGTTTCCTTGGGTCCTGTGCGGGATGAGCCCTTTGGAGAGGCCACAGGTGCCCTGGGGCAAGCCTGAAGCAGGGCCAAACACTGGTCCAAAACCTTTCCCTGCCAAAACTCACCTACGAGCCCTCATCCTGATGGAAAACGCACCGTGCTGAAGCTGGGAATACTCCACTGGCCAGGACAACCAGCAGTGAAACACCATAGGTGACCCTCACCTTGTCAGTGCCACCAGCTTTAGCCGTGGCACTAGCAAAATGACCCCAGAGCTGCTCTGTCACCAGCACTGATGGGTGGGTTTCTCCGTGATTCCCTGTGAGCTTTTGGATTTATATTATACAACAAACCTCTTCCTTCAGTCCAAACAAGATGCTTCCTGCAGAAATGGCTGGTTTGCATTGGGGTTTTCTGTTTGGTTGGTTGTTTGTTTTTTAATTTTAATGGCTTCTAAAAGAGCAGAACTGGTTTGCATGAAGCTGCTGCAAATGTTTCCAAGCAAAGTTTAAGAGAAAACAGGAGTTTCGCTTAAGTTCGTTTTAATGGGGAAGGCTTGTTTTTCCTTCACGTTCACTGCTTTTCTCGGGAAACAAAGAGCCAAGAGCAGAAATGTCTTCAGCCTAAAGTAAACTATTTTGTTTCAGTTTTGAGAACTGGGGAGGGACCAAAATTTTTACAGGAGACATTTTTTTCCTTCCAGTAAGCTCTATTTCAAACAGTGTTTTTTTCTACAGAGCATGTTAGGAGGAGTCACATATTGACATACAATAAAGTCCTCATTCCCTGCAGTTCTGGATTCACTTTTCACAGCGCGTCCCCACCCTGTGACCCCCTGAAAGCAACGTGGTACCACAGACTGTGCTGGCATGGGACACCCATCCGTGTTGCACCCATACAATAGTATCTTGAACATACCGGACTTATAAAAGCCGGTGTGGCGAGAAGGAGGGCTGGATACTGCCCGTGGCAGCAGCTTTGCATGTCAAAATGTTTTAACTGAAGAAACAGCCACCCTACGGATCTCCAAATTTCTCCTCTTTCTTCCCAGTTTTTAATTTCTGGGAGCTATAAAGCAAAACCCAAGGAAACAACACAAATAACTGACCCTCAGCTCCCCGCCATCTCCTCCCTGCAGAACTTGCATCCTAGAAAGCAAAATATTTGCAGCCCCTGTCTGATGCTGTCTGCATTCCTGCTTCTGCCACCTTCCATTTATAAAATTGGGGGGAAAAGGGTGGAAAAAAAGAACTAAAATGAGTTAAAACCCCCAGCCTCCAAATAATTTTTCAGTTGCAAAAAAAAGTCTTAACAGATGCTTGTTAATTTTTAAAACCACCCCAATCTGCAGAAAATGAACCCAACCTTGCAAAAACCATTTTGCAGGTCTTGCCATAACCTGATGCAAGCACAGTGGCTGCACAGACCTCTCGGGATGCCACGGGGGAACCAGGGGAAAACCAGCCCCTCTGCTCCCCCAGTGGAAGAGGAGCCCTGGGATTTTGGGAGAGCTGAGGATAATCAGGACAATAAGGTACCACTAACTGGCCTTGTCCTTCAGCACTGGCGTAGCTCGGAGAGGCATGAGGCGCTGTGCAACGAGAGCTGGAATTGCCCCAAACAAAGTCAAAATGAATTAAGAACCCCAGGTGGATCTGTACGCAGAGGAGAGTGGGAGGTATGGATACTGGGAATGATCTCAGCACAGGGAAACATGGGCTGGATCTGCTCCTCAGCTCCGGCTGCTCCCAGCGCCAGCACATCACACTGAGCCTGCGGCACAGCAGACACCTGTTAGAGCTTCCCAGCCTGTTTCAGTGGCCTGTGACGCTGTAACCAGCCTCCTCCCACCGCAAAGCCAAGCACAAGCACCCTCTTTTACCTGCAATGTCACACAAGTATTGTACAAGATCAGAGGAGCACCCAATGCCCAACCAACGAACTGGGTGAGTCCCTGCGCAAGGCACAGTGCTGGTGGGACAGGAGGGAAGGTCCTCGTTCAAGGGAGGTGGGATGGCGGCGTGACCAGGGACAGGGAAATCCCTCATGCACGTGGGGTATCACGGTACCTGGGGTGGGAAGGGCCCTGAGCTCAAACTGCACCTCCTCCTGCCGAACTTCACAAAGCCAGAGCCAGGAGAGCAAAAGGTGTGAACACAAGACCCGGCGGTGGCACCACCAGGATGAGGTGGAGAGCAAAGGGAGGGAGACAAAGACACATCTCACAACATGACCCACCTCCCTTTTCCCCACTGGTGCATACAAACCGACCCAAACCTGCACCCACGTCTGGACAAGGGGACAGCTGGCAGCAGGGAGCCCAGCTCTACCCCATCCAGACCCAGCAGTTTGTCTCCAGCCATGCCCCAAACCAGATGCTTTAGACGAAGACGCCAGGAGCTGCCTTAATAAGCGCTTATGCAATCCTTCTCGGCGGAGGAAATGTCTTTCCCAATCCCCAGCCATTAGCAGTTGGCTGATGCCCTGGAGCGGGACATTTTAGAGCCCTTGTAAATTTGCTTCAGGAGTGGAAAGTGGACTGAAGAGGGGAAGGTGCTGGTTTTCGTCAGGGACCTGTGTCAGCCGGGAGCTCTTCATTGCTTCTCCCCACGAGCAGAGAGGTGCCACCCTGGGTCAGCATCCAAACCCTGCCCCAAACCAGGGGATCAGGGATGAGGGGATGATGGTGGCACCCACTGCCATGGGGTCAGCACCCAACCCTGGGGCTTTGGGATCAGGGCTGGTCGCAGAAGGGAATTGGAGTGGGGAAAGAAGAGGTTTGGGGCAGAAGCATCATTCCTGCTTCCATGCAAAAGTTTCCTCTGGATTAAGAGAACTGGGGAGCAACTGGACCAGCCCTTAATGCACATGGGTCACCCGGGCTGCCAGTCAGGGCTCACTGACTTGTTTTTTCCATCATCTCCAATTGCGTGTCCATGACAGGTAATGTTATATAAACAAAAAATTCCCTTTATGGCAGGTAGAGACTCCTGCCACTGATTTCAGCAGCAATCAGATGGGGTGACAGCACTGTTTTAAGTAAGACTGGGGGCACCCAGGCCAGCTTGGAGTAATGATTTTGGGGCTGGTTCCAGCGGTGAGCTGCGAGGCTGCCATTACCTTCGCTTTGCCTATTGTTTGCATCCAAACCTAATTGCAAATTGACATGAGGCGTCTTTGGGGAGCGGCTGCTCCACTCTGCTCCGTCAGCACAATGAGCCGTTGTTGATACGGCCGCAGCAATTTTCCAGGTTAATTTATGGCCGCCACACCCCATTAGCGGCAATAAATGTGGAGCCCGGTTTTGCCGAAATTGTGAGTTACGATTTTTCAAATAAATACATTTTCCTATAAACCAGCGCTCTGTTTAGTTTGAATGTTCCTCGCAGACACATCCATCTACATAAAATACACAGGAGAGGAAGCTGAGCTGTGACTTTGCTCTGATGACATAAAAACTTTTGTAAACACAATGTCACTTACAGTACGAGCAAGGAAAGAGGACAAAAAATAAACAGCGAGTGCCTGGCGCATCCCTTCAGGAGCACACGGAAAATTTAATAATCTTTTTTCCATAAAGCTTTGTTTTCTTTTTGATTTATCCAGACAAGGCAGTGGCTGCTTGGCCATAAATAGATTGTATTTCTGGAGCGGCATTGCTCACAGTCATCATCTATGTCACCGGAGGAGCGGCACGGGAGGTGTGTGTACAGAGAAGATGCCGCAGATTGCTGCTGAGAACAGGAGCATCTGGGTCCAGCACAGCACAGCCACGTGTACCCAGCTCACTCAACTCCTCCTGCTCCTTCTGTGGGGCTTCGACACCCTGAACCTCACTCGGGGTTGCTTCTGTGATGTTGTAGCATCAAGCAGCTCAGTGCTGCAGTTTGGGGGACACGGGCAGTGTGTGGGTACATAGTGCACAAGCCCTGGCACACATGAGCTCCCCTGCACCCCAGCACTCCCCCACCCTTACAACACTTGTGTTGGTGGAGCAGGACATGTGGCAAGCCCTCTTGGGGAAGAGGGATGCCCTGTGTGGGCTTTCACAGCCTGGTACTCGCCGCCCAGCCTTGGCTGTGACCCTGGGTCTGGGTTCGTTGCCAATCAACACCCACCTCATTTCATTCACTTCTGCAGGTCCTCTCCCTCCTCACATCACTGGGGGGAAAATAATCCCCCCAAGCAGTGACAGGCACACAGCAAGCTCCTGTTCGCCCCACACACCTCTCCTTGAAGCAGACTCTGTTCGTGCCTCAGTTTCCCAAGGCCTTTTGCAACTACTCCCGTGAGGCCTCTGGGAACAGAACTGTTAGGAAGGTGCTGAGTGATTATTATTGCATTATTTTGGGCGAGTGCTATAAATACCCAGGGGCACCTTTAGACACAACCCAGCTGCCCGGGGGAGCTGGTTCAGCCCCGCTCTGTGCCTGCGGAGGCTGTCGCAGGGGGGGATCAGAGGCAGTGGCTGCGTGCAGAGGTATCTCAGGGCATAACCTGATGAGGGGGCATGGGGGGGCTGACAGGTTTTGGGGCTGGGACCTTCCCAGCTGCACCCCGGGGCTGCAGAGGACCCTGGGGGTGGGGGGGATGCGGTAGCAGGAGGGTGCCAGGATACTGCAGGGAGATGCTAGCAGGGAAGACAAGGGGAATATTTTACGGGGCTGCAATGTAAACAGAGCTGGAGCAGAGCCCCTTTTTATGGAGTCCCTGTCCTGCCAGGGCATCTGCCAAGGCCTTGATTTACGCTCCTATTTAGATAAGGGAGCCAGAGGGGGGGAGCAGAACTGGCGTCAAAGTCACAGGACACCCCAGGCTTCTGCTCGCTGGGCGCTGATAAGGAGGTGGCTGAGGGGCCAAAAGCACAGCCCCTGTCCCAGGGCAGGGGATGGGTGCTCCTGCTGGCGTTGGGGTGCTGGGGGCTGCGGAGACCCGGGATAACCTCACCCCCCATGCAGCACCCCCCCAACTCACCATCGCTTGGCTGCAAGGGCAGGAAATCTTTCTCTGGGAAGGATTTGAAGGAAAACAGGTGGAGAGAAATGTGGTTCCTCCTGCCATGCCAGTCATAAATCGCCTAATCCGAACCGCTCAACATTTCCCCCTGCATGAGCGGGGAGACGTGAAATTAAAGAAACTCACCAAAAGTTTGAGAAGTGCTAAATTTGGACGCCATGACAAAGGCAGTCTGGTTTGATTTAAAAGGTGTCAGCGTGAAAAGGGCTCCAGTTTTATTATTTTGTTAAAACACGAAAGATTAGAAAGATTTTCCAAAGGAAAATCAACCCACTGGTCCCACTATTTGCTCAGCTGAGCACTTCCAAAGTGCACAGGACCCAGGGACCTCCATTGTGGGGGGGGAACAAAGCAAGATAATGCCCGGGATTGGGCTGGGCTTACCTGGCTCGGCAGCCAAAGGCTGGAGGTGGCTCTGGTGCACAGGTCAAGGCGACGGCTCCAAGACGGATGTGGCTGTGAGTGGCCTGTGTAATCCAGGGCTACAGGGATGGAAGGTTTCGGTTTGTTTTTTGGGGGGGTGTTTTCCTGGGATGAGGCTCGTTGGCACAGCCCCCAGCCTGGGTGTTTGCTGGATCAGGGCTGTTCCAGGGTCAGGGAGAGGTTCAGTGAACAGCCAGGCTGCTTGGTAGGGGGAGCATGGCACTGCAGGTGATGCCACATCAGTATGGGGGAGTAAGCCATGAAGTGGGAGCCGTGTCCCCCTCCCAGGTGAGCACGGACCCCCGACGGCTCCAAGCAGGGCTCAGGGATCCCACCCAGCCACTGGCATTTTGGAGGAAATCGGGGACATGACGTCCTACCCAAGGCCTGACTCTAACGGGAGGGTAATCACTAGCAAATGTTTGCAGGGTGCTTGTTTAAAAGGGGTGGGGAAGGGGGGGCTTTGCAGCAGCCAAGAACAAAGTGAGAGGGAGTGAAGCGGGACAGATCCGGTACGGCCACCCCCCCCAAACGCCGGGGCCCGGCAGAACTGGAGTCCTGCTTGCACCCTGCCCCAGCCCCCCCCGCCTCCTGCCTTTGCAACTCGCCTTGTAACAACTAACGATGGAAAATCCGAGGCATTTAAGTGGCTCCTGAATCCGCCCGGGAACCGTGATTGAGAGAAGTCAAATAAAATTTGTCATCTTTAAAATGCAGGAGGACGTTAATGGTGTGTTAGCCCGGATGATTAATACAAGCGCCTACAAACAACCCTCCAACGTTTCCACCCTCCGCTGCAAGATGAATCGCTGGAAAGCGCCGTTAATCGCTAACATACCTTGGGCCCAAAGCCCCTTCCCGCCCCACCACGCTGTGATCGCCACCGCCATGCCCAGTCTGTCCTCACTGGGAGTAACTGGAGCAAGAGCAGAGGTCGCCCCCAATGTCACCCGGCCGGGCTGGGGCCGAAACACGAGGTCTGGGAGCCGTCGCCCTGGGGATTTGTCTCCCGTGGGTGCAGAGGTGAGTGGGACATGCTGTCCCCTGCAGGGCCCCAAGCTGGGCTCGGGTTTGGGGGATGTGGTACAAGATCCCAGTCCCAGCGGGACCCTCCAGCTGTTTCATAGCCAGGCTGGGACAGGGAAACACAGGGCAGGTCGCCATGTCCCCGCTGCCGAGTGGTAAATACGATTGTGTGTACGTATAGTATAATTTTTATATATGTGTATGTATGAGTGTGCAGTGTCTGTGCATGGATGTGCAGCATACGCCTGTGTGTATAAAAGCAATGCCTGCAATGCGTATATGCACAGTATGTGTGTGCAGCATGTGTGTATGTAATATAAACATGGTGGCATTTTGTGTGTAGCATATGTGTGCTGCTAGTGTGTGTATGCAGCATATAGGGGCGCAGTTAAGTGCACGTGCGTAATGTATTTGTAGGGGGTGTGTGTAGAGCACAGATACGTTTGTGGTATGTGCAGGCAACATGTCCAGTGTATGTGTGAGCAGCATACATACGTGGTGTAACTGCATATGTGTGCAACATACGTGTGTGTGCAGCACATATCTGTGCAACATGGATGTTCACCATACACACACGCAGCATGCAGTTGTGCAACACACGTGTGCACACAGAACACACGTGGGCAATGTGCCCATGTTCCCTGTGCTATCACTGCTGCCCCCGCCATGCCCAGCCCATCCTCCCTCCAGTGCCTTCGTCCCCTGCTCTCCCTCATCACCCAGCTCTCTCAGTGGAGGCTGCTCATTGTCCGGCTCCGGGGCTGCCCCGAGCACCCCGCACCGCTCCCACGGGGCCGAGCCTCCCCCGCGTGGGGTCGGGCCGCGCTGGCCCCGGGGCCGGGCGCTCCCCCCGCCAGGTTCTCCTGCTTTCGAGAAGCAAAAAGCCCCCGAGTCGCTGCGGCCCCGGAGCGCCCGCCCGTCCCGGCCGTCGGGGCTCCGGCCACTCGCGGCCCCGCCACACCCGCTGCCGCCTCTCGTTCCCCGCCCGGCGCGGCCGCTCTCCGTGGGGGCTCGGACACCCCGGCCCCAGGAATGGGGAAGCGGTGGGAAACGAAGTGAGACGGGGCGGGGGCTGGGGTCTCCCCTGGGTCACTCCTCACCCTCTTCTCCCTGCAAACAAGGAACAAGCGGGAGGTAAGAGCAAACAGCGGAGGTGTGAGCCCAAATAAACTGAGTCAATAGCGCGGCGCACGCCCCCTCCGCCGCCCCGCTCCCCCCAGGGCCCCCGAGCATCCTCCCCTGCCCATTGGCTCCGCGGCGGGGGGGGCCCGGCCCTATATAAAGCCAGGGTTAGGCGGCACCAGAAGGGGTTAAAAAAAAAAACCACACCAAAAAAACACAACACACAACCCCCCCCCGCCACTAAAACCAGCATACCTAAAACCCCAAACCCCAAACGCACCAACCCAAACCCCAAAGGCAGCCCCAGGCCGGAGCTGCGCTCCCGCCGCCGCTGCCCGCCGAGCCCGCCCGGTGGGGAGCGCTTCCCGGCCGGCTGCCGCGGCCATGGTGCGCTGCTGAGCGCGGCCCCCGGGGCCAGCGGGGCGGACCATGAACCTGGTGGGGAGCTACCAGCACCACCACCACCACCACCATCACCACCACATGCTGCACGACCCTTTCCTCTTCGGGCCGGCGGCGCGGTGCCACCAGGAGCGCGCCTACTTCCCCGGCTGGGTGCTCAACCCGGCCGAGGTGACCCCTGAGCTCGCCGGGCAGAGCCCTGGTTACGGTCCCGCCGAGTACGGCCCGACCGGCCAGGGGCGGCTGGAGGCTCTCAGCGGCCGCCTGGGCCGGCGGAAAGGGGTCGGGGGACCCAAGAAAGAGCGACGGAGGACGGAGAGCATCAACAGTGCCTTCGCCGAGCTCCGCGAATGCATCCCCAACGTGCCCGCCGACACCAAGCTCTCCAAGATCAAGACTCTGCGCCTGGCTACCAGCTACATCGCCTACCTGATGGAGGTCCTGGCCAAGGACAGCCAGCCTGGGGACACCGAGGGCTTCAAAGCCGAGCTCAAGAAGGCCGACGGCAGGGAGAACAAGAGGAAACGGGAGACGGTAAGAGGCGAGCCGGGCCCCTGCGCTACCGTTCTTACCGGGCCGGGCACGGGCGGGGAAAGCCCGGGGGCTGAGGGGAAAAAAAAAAGAACAAAACCAACTTCTCGGCCTCGCTGGAGCCTTTTTTTTTTCCCCAGTCCTCAGCTTAATTTTTTTATAAAAGACCCGTGGGCTGGACTTTGGCGGAGGGCTCCGACGGGCCGGCCGGGCTCCTGGGCTCTTTCCCCGAAGGATAAATCCCTGTACCGGCCGCGCTGGAGCCTCCCGCCCGTTCGTCCTTCCCCTCTGCCGGCCGCTTTCTCGGGACGAGCGGGCGCGGGTGCGTTTCGGAGCAAAGGCGGCCGCTTCTCCCCCTGCTGCAGCGGGCGGGGTGGGAGGTGGGAACCCCAAAAAACCCTCTTTATCCTCGGGCTGGTAAGAACCGCTCGGAGCTGCGGGGCTCGGCTGCAGCCCCGAGCGGGCGCAAGGTGCGGTCGGCCAGGCCGGGCCCTCCGCTCCGCTCCTGACGGCTCCTTTCTCCCTCCTTTCCCCGTCTCCTCTCCCGCAGCAGCCCGAGGTCTACTCGCAGCCTTTGGGCCACGGCGAGAAGAAGCTGAAGGGCCGGACGGGTTGGCCCCAGCAGGTCTGGGCTCTGGAACTGAACCCCTGAGGGCTGTCCCGCCGCCCCGACGGCGCTCCCCGCTCGCCTCTCCATGTGCAATGTCGGAGAGAGCCCGGCCCGGTCCCCGGAGCCCATCCAGGCACAGGATGCGGGTACACGTCCCGGCACCCCCGCGCCGAGACGAATTCTCCGCAGGAGACAAGGGAAGGGCGCCCTGTGGGGCCGGGTCCTGCCCGCCCCGTCGGCAGCGGGGACCGGCCGGGCCATTTCTCTCCCTCGCCCCTTCCCCCGTTTGCAGTAATCGTTGCTCCTTCTCGGTGTCAGCAGCGATCGGCGGCTCCTGCCCTCACGGGCCGTGCCGAAACGGTTTGATTCGTTTGCTTTTGTAAATACGAGTCCCCCATCCCATCCCCGTCCGCTGCCTGACCGACGTGTGGCTGCGGTGAAACTACCTAGAGGTGCATTTGGGAACACTTGTGTGCCGGGTTTTCTACCTCAGATCTGCATGACCACTTCCCGAGGGACCGGGCGCACCATACCACGTATTTAAAAAGAAATAATTAAAAAAAAAATAAAGAAAATTCAAGCTTTATGCAAACAGCCTCGGGTCCGACCGTTTTGCCTTCTCCTGCTCCTGAGATTGTGCTGCCATGGCCAGGCCCCCCTCCCTCCTGCCCACAGGACTCCCCTTAAGTCAGTGGCCTGCTGCAGGGCCGATCCCTGCGAGGGAATTCTCTCCCGTGGGGCTTGGGCAGCTCCATGGGAATCTTTGGGACGTCTTTATGCCGTGCTTCCACTGCCTGCAGTCTGCCCCAGGGCACAAACTCTGCCCCTGCCCTACAACCCTTTCCCTCCTGACCCAAGAGACCAGCTAGAGGAATCGGACTGTATTTGGCTTGGGAAAGGATGACATATTTTGGAAGGAGCAACATCTCCTCGCCATCTCAACATGACGGATGCCCCCAGCCTCAAATCCGCCGGCGCTCACACAGCCCAAAGTCATCTCTGTCACCTCTCAAGCATAACTCCTTAATAATCCTTGATAATTAAAGCTGAATCCTTGTTCCTTTATTCTGTGCACACAGAGCTCTGTTACTGAACAGTGGCTTCCAAGATGTGTGTGCACGGGCTCGGGGCCTGATCCTGCCTTCCCTGCCTGGCCACGCTGCCATTCCCAGAGACGCTAGGATAAAGCCTAATGCTCAGCTGGCTGCTCGAGGCAAAGAAAACAGAGATGGGGAAGAGTCGTGCATTATTGTAGGGTTAATCTGAGGGCTCAGCAGGGAGCATTAAGATTTCTGTTTGAAACCAAGCTTTTGCTTGCAACTAAAGGTATGGAAATAATGATGCAATAGCCATAAATTGCAGACACACTGATCGACCTGTGCATGAGCAGCCACAAACACCAAAAATACACCAGCTCACCTGTGGGGAAGCAGCTCATGCTTTATAATCACTCCGTGCTTGTGTACAAATGCAGACGGATGGACACACAAACATTGGGGAGTATGGCTGTTGTAATTAAAGCTCACAGAAGGATCAGTCCCTCGTTTCAGAGCCGCTGCACAGCTGCCTTCCCAGCCCCTGATCTGTTTCCTAATCTCTTTGAAGGAGGCAGAGATGAAAATTGACTGCCTGAGCGGAGCAAGGCCCACAGTGGTAATTTTTTTGTTTGGGCTGTAAAATGTTTAGCACGGCACCAAGTCCATGAGCGAAGCCAGAATAGGGCATTTCTAAAACAAAACACATTAAAGGAAAAAAAAGAAAAAAGAAAAAAAATCAGAAAACCAGCCCCAAATATCCTATTTAATGGCTAAGTTTCACAGTCCCTTAAAGGGCTAGGTTTTTACGGGAAAGCTCCCAAGCCGTCACTAACACTGTAATCCAGCACCCCATTAATGTATCCAGCTCCAATGCTATTTACATGTGCCAACCCATATCCCCATATCCATACGGCACCAGTCAGGGCTGCCCCACGGCATCGGATGAGAGAAAGGGTTAAATGGGGACCCAGGACTTGCTCTGATGTGTAAGACGGAATCACCGAGGAGTTTGTTTCCTTGCTCTGGCACACAGGGATCTATCTGGGACATCATCTGCAGCCTGAGGAGTTTTCCCTGCTCCACCAAAAACCTCTGGAGGTTTTTCTCTTATGGGTTTCCAGCTTTGCTTCTGGGAGGGGGGCACCCCCATAGCTGGGACAATATTCTGCCTGCACCCGCGGGACTGTTGCTTTTCTTACCACGAGTTTCTGGTGGTGGTACCTACTGGCTGCAAACTCGTGGGAAAGGTCTCTGCCTGCCAGCGCCCTTCACTCCGTCGTGATTTTTGCAAGTGAAAACGATCCCTGTTTCCATGTCCGCAGAGGGTTTCCCTGCCCAGCAAGGGGATTTTCCTGTGAGATTGTCTCAGCATTTTTTGGGGGGAGGCGGGGGGAAGAAAGGCATGAAACGGTTCCTGTACACCAGGGCTTCACTGCCCAAAACACACATTTTGGAGGGGCTGTATTTGCAAGCAGCTCAGTCCCCACCTTTGCACTGTGCATGCAGCTCCACCACTCTGGGGCCAGGAAGAGGTGTTGATGCTAAGCTCAGGACTGGGTCCAGCCTAGGATGGGGTAACCCCCAAAGGGACGGGAGCAGCATGGGGTGGGAGCCCTACACAAGGGCAGCTTCTCTTCCTCGGGCAGCAAACCTGAGCGGCTGGGAGATGAATCCCAGCAGCCTCACACAGGCAGCAGCACAGCTCCCAGTGCCGGCTGCACCAAACCTAGCTGGAAGAAGAATGGTTTGGCCACCAGCTTTGGATTTTTGGCCATCCGAGAGCTCAGCTCGTTGGCCAGGGAGGTGGTCCTGCACACACCTACGGCTCAACCCTGCTGTGAACTTGGTGCTGTTGGGAAGCAGAATGCCCCCGGCACGCAGGCGTGGGGCTGCGGTTGCCCGGACAGAAGCACACGCGCACAGGGGTCGCTTGGCCCCAGGGCAACATCCTACGTGCCGTGTCCTCTGCTGCTGGAACCCGGCCACGGGGATGGCAGAGGGGGCCCGGCCACGCTCTGCCTGCCCTGCCCGGCCTCTCGCCCCCCTGCCTGGCCAAGGGGGCAAGTGCTGGGGGCAGAGGGGCTGTCAGGCACTTCCCAGCCCGTGCTCTGCACCCCTGGGGTTTGGCATGAGGAGAAACGGTTCCTCTTTTGCCTTTGCGTACTTCTCCCTTCCTGCCAAGCCTAGACCCTGCTTCTTGTTGTTGTAGGTATTTATGGGCCTGTTTATCTGATCTCGGGGGAGCCTATTCTTATCTCAGAAGCAGCAAGGGAAGGGTTACACTGGACAGCTCGGTAGACAGTATGGAGCCAAATAAAATACCAATCTGCCAAAAAAAAAAAAAAAAAGAAGGAAAGAAACACCCAGCCCCAGTCACCCAGGAGTGCGTGGATACCTGGAGCAAACCTGCCAGGCCAGGGGAGCATCCCATATTTCTGCACAGCTCCACTCCCCTGCTCCCTGGGCTGGATCCTGGAGGGGATGCGGCTCCGCACGCTCCTGACGCCGTCTGCTCGGACAGAGACCCTCGGGCAGTGGCCCCCGATGAGCACGGTCCAGGCTGTGGGCTGGGACCCAGCTCAGCATGTTTTGGCCCCCAAAAAACAGCTGCTGGCTTCAGAGGGACAGCACAACCCGGGGCAAGAAATGCCCAGGCACACAGCAGAGAAGAACACGTTTGGATGTCACTGAAAGAGGGAAAGAAAAAGGAATTTTTAAAGTTTCAGGTTGGTTGTCACTGCAGTTCAGCTGTGAGGCTGCTGTTTGCTATTTCCTTGGGGTGAACACGGAAATGTCCCGTCCCCACGGAGCGGGAGGCACGGTCGGTCCCCGGCTGCAGCAGGGACTCGCTCAAGGTCACCCCGAAGGTCACGGTCAGGGCAGCCGCCTCCTGACACGGGGCCTCTCCGACCCGGCCCCAGATGGTGACACAGCACGGGGGGAGGCATGGGGCAGGGGGACCCCCGACACCTCGCTGGTGGGGAGCACTGGGGAACCCCATCTCTGCGCTGGCCTCTGCAGAACCCAAGGGTGCAGCTCGGCTGGGCCAGCGTGAGTGGGACAGGACGGATGGTGCGGGATGGGATGTCCCCTCCTGCCATGCCAAGCAGGGGGGCAGGGGCAGCCCCATGCCAGGGGTCCCCCCAAGTTCCTGCCTCTCTCCCCACCCTACACGCCACTCTAATTATCTGCTCTTAAGGAAGCGCCTGATAGTTCTGGCCATTTAAGGTAGCCCCAGCCCCTCGCAGTAAGGGTAATTGGGCCATAATTCGTTTTCTGTGTCAAGATGGCGTCAAAGATAAGACAAAAATCTCTAGGTTTGGGGGCTAGAGAGACAGGAGAAATCCTGACCTGAGGCCGACCTCGGAGGAATAGCCACAAGCCCCACTGAGTAACATGGCAGGTGAAAGATTTACTGCCAGGGGAGCTTTTTGATCCTCTCCCAACACTCGGAGCCTCTCAGTCCAGTTGCTGGTTCCCAAGTCAGACTGTCTCCTGGGAGCACTGCTCAGGTGGGAAGGTTTTCTGTCCAACAGAGGCCCCCTCAGTTGCAAAGTTCATGTCATGCAACAGTTCATCCTCAAATCTCCATGTTTCTGGGGTCATGTGGTTGTGAGACCCACCTACAGCTACGGAAACAACATCCAAGCTCAGAAAGAGGCTGGAGCCCCAAGGCAAATGAAGGCTCCAGCGTTTATTTTTCCTTCTTTTATTTTTTGTTTTTTAAACAAATCCAAACTCTCTGGGTTTTCACCCCTCTGGCTGTCCCTGCATGGGTCTGCTAGCACTGAGCTCTGCCCGGGGTGTATTTCTCCATGGAGCTGCCTGCACTGGGAGAAGACCAAGGGCACTGCGCTGTGGGCCAACCTTCCCAAAATCATCCTTCCACCAGCTGACAAACTCACCATCCACCCCGTGCCCCTACCTCTCCAAAACCCACCTTTTTTGCTCCACTCAATCAAGGCCCTTTCCCCAGCGCGGGGTGTTGGGAGAAGCAAGTGCTTCCTCCCAAGACTCATGTGCTTGGTGTGGAGTTAGCAAAGCTGCTCACCTTTGGCTTCCTGCAGAGTCCTTGTCCTGCTCGGTGGTGGAGCAATCTCATCAGCAAGCATCTTCTCCTGCAGCAATGATACTTTGCTGCCAATTTCCCGCTGTTCTTCTCCCACAACATCTCAGCCCAGCCCTCAGGTGAAGCTGGATGATGTGTGTGGCACAGCAGCCTGCTTGTGTCCCACGCAGCAGCTGGATTTAAGGTCCAGGCTGGGAGCTGGGGGTTTCTGGTGGAGGATCAGTGATGCACAGCTCAGGGCAGGGGGTAAAAACAGCCGGGCACTTTGCTCAGCAGGACTCTGTGCCATCTTCATCCCTGTGTGATGCTGGACAAACTCCGTCTCTCCTGGTTACTCCAAAGCTAAAGTGCAATAGCAAAGCTGGAGCTGCTGCAGCTCCAGCCAGACCTGCTGGAGCCCGAGCGGGAAGCGCAGGCTGGTGGGACGGTGTTTACTGCTGAGAGGAGAGCGGCACTGGCAGTAGCTGAAGAGGCTCGAGCTAAGGGACTGCAAAGCAAGAGCACGGGCTTGGAGCCTCGCCGATTCCTTGCGACGGATCCCTGAAGCGGGGAAGGTCCTTCCTTGCAAAGTTTCCTTTTTCCCTGCTTGTTCCTTTGCGTGAGGAATTTGGGTCCTGACCACCCTGAAAGACTTTACAGCAACCAGAGAAGTAGGGGAATTTATGGCGTCACTAGTGGCTGAAAGCTGAGGAATTGAGAGGAAAAGGGATTTTTTTTTTTTTTTCCCTTAGACTGCAGCTACCTGGACAAAATTCTCATGGCCTGGAACGGACCCGTAGGAGCAACCAGGGGGGATGCAGGGGCCAGAGCAGGCTGCTTTAATTGCTTCGGCTGGGAGCTCCTTCCCAAACTGAGAAGCTGGAAGGAGTTACAATTCCGAGGTAGTGCACAAAGCTTGTGTCAGCCCTGAAACTGCCTCCTCTGCTCACCTTCACTGCTGAGCTCCCACTTTGGTGCCGTGTCTGATGGAGAGCAGAAGGGTTTGCACTGGAGCTCATCAGCTTGACTCAAACTGGGGCCTGGGCTGCTGTGCTCAACAACTCACCCTGCAAAACATCCAGGAACCAAGCCAGCTGCTCAGGGCTGAACCCACGCAATCCTACACCCAATGCCCTTTCAGGTTCCTGTTTCTAGGAACGTGACAAATAGGAGTGGGAAAGCCCTTGTGGAGATACCTTTACTGGGCTGCTTTGGGGAGCGCATGAAGGACTTGGAGCAGATGAGCAGCAGGGAATAGGGGGGAAAACAGGAGCAGGAAAAGGAAAGAAGGGAGGAGGACAGGGAATGGTGAGGGACAGCAGCTCTCCAGCGCTGTGGTTTGTGCTAGTTTAATAAGAAAAGCCCTGTCCATATCCAGTGCTATCACTGTGCCAATGAAGAACCTTCAAACTGCTTTTTATGCCCAGGAAAACAGACACAGAGGGCTGAGGTGCGTTGAGGCCAGCAGCAGCGCATCAAGGGCTCCATGTTTTACATGAGGGTCAAGGTTAATGGCCAGTAAACCAGTGGAAATTCCAGGAAAAAAATTAACATGATTCCATTGGGAGGGTGGGTGTGGAATAGTGAGAACCTCAACCTGCAGGGTACAGGGATCCTTCCAGGACGGAGTGGACAGGGGAGAGCTGAACAGCACCACAGTGCTCCCTGCAGAGGATGCTGCAGTGATCAATAAGTCCTTCCTGCAACACGGAAAGGGAACAGATCTTGGAGGAAGTTCCAAAAACACAAAAGCACATTAGGGGGCTTTGAGGTACTTAGGGAAGAGGCCAACACTACCTGCAAGGATAAGAGATGTGAAATGGGCTCCAGCTCCTGGCAAAGTGAGATTAAGTGCTGGCAGAGCCATGCAGTCATCCCTCATCGGGTACAGGGGAAATATAGGAAAAAGAAAAGCAAGCCCTGATGCTCTCCCTGTACACTCAGCCTGCTCAACGACGTTTCTAAAACATAAAACTATTAAATTCACATTTTTCCCCAGGCCTCTGCGCTGCCCTTTCTGCTGGGGAGCAGAGAACCGAAGCCTGGTTTCCATCAGTGTTGCAAGGAGGCCGTAGGACAGCTCACGCAGGGAATTGGACGTGTTCAACTTCAATGTCCAACCAGGAAAAAAAAAAAAATCCAAACAAACCATTTTTATGATCTCTACATCCCACTACAGCATGATCCCGCTTCCGGTATCCGACAAGTACAGCCCGCTCCTGCCGAGGAGGCTTCTTGGGGATGGGAAAGCAGCTCAGGTCCCTCCGCCAGCTGCCCAGAGGCTCCGAGGTGCAGCTGCAGAGCACCCAGCCCGGGTTCCCGAGCTAACACTGCCCTCGCACGGCAGCGGGGAGCCCAGATTGGGGCGGGTGGCCTTGGCCCTTCAGATCAATCTGCTGCTTGCTCAGTTTCTCAGCATGAAGACCTTAATAAGACTGAGCAAATTCCTCCTCAGTTTTAAGCCCGAAATCTGCCGCGAGTTTCTCGGCAGGGAGCAAAACTGAGATTAAGCAGCCTTATTCATTAGTCTGTGCAAACAACAGATTAACCAGCAGAGGTTGTTTGTATCGCTGGAGTTTCCAGTGTACCCTCTCGTGCCAAAACCAGCACATGCACAGCAGCTTACAGCTGTCCTCCTTCAGCCCTTCGGCCTTTGGTCCCCGGGCAGGACACCTCCCCATGGTGATGGCAGAAGAGCCCGCACCCACCAGCTCGGGAATGTGAACAACACGGCTTTTCCCCTTCCACTAGGGTACACTGCCTTTGTCCTCACCTGGAGACTTTTCCCCGATACCTCCTAAAAAAGCTTGAGAACACACAGGTGACGCCCTGTAAAGTCACCCACTCTCGCTCTTTGTTTTGTGGTGCCCACCTGTGTCACCTCTGCTCTTGCCTTCTTCAACTGCGAGCTCCTCGAGACAGGTATAACACTCCTGCAGCACAGCAGCACGTTGCCTCGCACAAAAAGATCCCAGTTCATTGCAAAGGCCTCCGGACACATCCACAAATGTAGGCACAGAGGACACTGATGTCTTTGATACGCCAGCTCAGTCTCCCCCAGCTCTCCAACACACCCAGGTCAGTCTTTAGCTAAAAGATTAGGCTCAAACATAATTGGTGATCGCTGTTTCTCACAGCTTAATAAAGCACTGACACATCCAGTCTCTTCCCCGCAGTCCCCACTCCCTCTCTCTAGTGAAAGCTCATACTCTGGGATGTAGGACCAGGGAGACCAAGTGTCTCCTGGATGCAGCCCCAGCAGCATCAGTGGGCAGGTTCTGCATGGCTGGAAGTCACCACACAGCAGCAGCACAAGTTCCCACCTTCCTCCCAGAAAGCATTTTAGCCCTTGTCATGAATTGAACGGTGATGAGGAGACAGGTCAGGTGGCTGTAGGACAGCACCAAGGAGTAAGGGTACAGGTGTTGTGCGATTGTTTTGGAAATAATTATCTGTGCAAATCTTTACTGCACATCAACGGTGCAACTTGACAGTGATAAATTCAGGTCACGTAATTTGAGTGTAAGCTCTCAACACCTTGCCATCCTCTGTGTCTGAAAAGCTACACTACAACCTCTTCTTTGGCTAAAAATCAAGGCTAGAGCACGCTTCAGATAGCGCCAGCAGAGCCTTAGGAAACACCGTGACAGGGTTCAAGAAAAGAAGTGTTCAAGCCCTGGTTTCTGGCATCACCCACTTCCTCACTGCAGCAAAAAAAGTGAGGCATCTTTGTCTATAAGGCTGACAGTCAGGAGGAAGAGCAATACGGGAAAAGGAAATGAAACAAAGCACTAAATATAAAAGGATCTTGCAACCTGACTGATTGCATGTCGGGATGCTACATGTCAGTGTTGCTCTGGAGCAGCACCCACCTTGTCAGCAGTGTCCAAGCTGCGTGCCCTGGAGGACAGGAGCTGGAAGTCATGCGTGAAACGTAGCCAAGGGTGTACTGGAGAAGGAAGCAGAAGCCCGGGGTTGAACTAAACATAAAGAAGATTCATTAGGAAACATGAATCAAGCAAGATGCTGCACTTGAGTTCATTATGGGGTAGAAATACCTCCATCATAGAAAAACCCAACACTCCCCAAAATGCAAGGTCATGTGGCCCTCCAACCAACTCCATCTTTCTTGTGAAGTCGTCTTTTTGTTGCACGCAAAAGACTCCATCATTTACATCTATGCAACCCACACAGGTTTGTCGCAAAATATCCCATCACCTGAGTGTTCTGCTTCAAGCTTGACCCATCTTAGTCAGCACTGCCATTCCCCCCCCTCCACGCCTGCAATATTTGCAGCCCCAGGGAGGTGGGTGGGAAATGACAGTGAATCAGAGAAGCCTGGCACAAAACATCCATGCAAAGCAAAACTCCACCGGCTCTGGAGCTAAAGTGCTAAAGGCAGAAAGGCAAACAGAAGGGAATGTAGGCCTTGTTGCTAGATAGATCGTTTATTAAAGTGAAATTCAGCATTTTATCTTTGTCAGACAGTACAGAGTTAAAGTCTCATACACAGTGGAAGCAGGACATTTCCTACACCTCAGAGAAATTAGTTCTACAGTTTTTGCTATAAGTTACTAAGTTGCTTTAACAATACACAGCTATATTACACAGTTAAAAATACAAGGTGTCCAAAACATTTGGCATAAGATCAGCACAACACATGGAGGCCAGAAACGGAGGAGAGAACAGAGTTTTTCTCTCCCGGTAAGCCTGCTGAAGGACTCCAAGCCATTCTGCAAGTTACCTGCTGTTCCCCTCCCCTGCGCTCCAGCTGCGGCTGGGACAGCAGCAAATGCAGCTCGGCCAGAGGCTCCTGGAACCTGCTGATGTCGGGGTTGGCTGCAGAGCTGCTTGCAAGGGAAGTTCAGGTTTAAGGCAGGAGCCCCCCCCTCCCCGCCAGCTCTTCCCCCACTTTCTTCAAGCATTTAATTCATTCCAAACAAGCAAGTCAAAACCGCGAGACCAGGGATAGCTGTGAAAAGTGCAAGGAGTATCTTACATCCCAACAGTTCGTTTTGCACTTTGGAAGCGGAAAATGAAGACTCCCTAACTCGAAAAAGCTAGAGGTGACTAAAGGGCATCAGTGACAAGAGGAGTGAGGCATCAATAACATTCCTTCACCTTTGGGACTCTTCAGTCAATATTCTGGGCAGTACAAGGAGTTTTTGTACTGGAGGCTACCTTGTATTACCCACTTTTTTAAACTGTGGAGGCAAAGTGAATCTAGTGCTCTGGGGAACTACAGTGATCCACGAATTTAAACACACAGTCCCCCAGCAGACCATTTCTCTCCCCTCCAACTGAAGATCTCCCATTGGTATTTACATTTGGCTCAGCCAAAAGACGTAAAGTGCGCAGCTCCCCCCTGCTTCCCCTCTCAGAAAACATCCATTACAAGAGCTAAGACCGAACAAACCCTCCTCCATGTCACTGTGAAGTGTGTTTTGTTCAGTTTCTCTGTGGGCTGTGTCCTCTTTCATCTTCTCTGTGCCATCACATCCCACTTGAAAACTCGCACTTACTGTGGATTACTTTGGCTCTTGATTTCGAAGCCTCTCTGAAGCCAGCTTGCACTTCAGACTAACTTTAAACACCAGACTTGATAGGTTTTGGTCAAGTCTTGCATACCAGCGTATCTAGCGGTTTATAGCCAAAAACTGGGACATCAGAGTGCTGGGGACAAGTGGTACAAACCTGCCCCCTCTGCTCTTCTCAGGCTGAGCATCTGAAGTGCCTGGCAAAAGAAACATTAGCTTCTAATGCAATTGTTTACTTCAGGTTGATATACAATATTCTTTGAGATGCAGAAATCAAAAACCAAACAAACTGCATTCTAACACAGCCTCCCTGGATATATTTGCACTTTTCAATCATCAGATTGCCACCAACCCAAGTCTTCGCATGCTTCCAACTCCCTTGAGTTGAGCTCAAGCCAATAACTACCAGCAATGAGTTATTCTTCTTCCCTTAAAGCAAGCAGAGGGTTAGTGTACAGGATGAAATTAACCCCAGAAGAGACACTTCTGCATTATTTGGATTTCATACTAATGGCTTGGATCTCTTCAGAAGTCTAATGAAGTTAATGCAACTCTTCAAGGAGAATTGAATCAGGCTATGCAATTGAATTAAGCTATATTATGGCTGGAGGGCTTCAAAGCCGATTCCTCTGCCGCAGGGTGAATGTCACCTATGCAGGTTTGTAAGAAATAAACTTCCACTATTATAAATGGAAGATGACATCTGGTCATCCTCCATGCCCCCAAGGCTTGTGCTCCATGGTTCAAAGCTAGACAGAATTTAAGGCCCATCTGTGAAAAGCAAAATGTAAAATAAAAAAAATAAATCTTATCATACCAGACAAAGCGATTTGGATCTTCCACCTTTCCAACAAGTCCCACTTAAAAGTGCTGAGAAAATGTCCCACCTCATGGCTTCACAAGTGTGAGGTTCAAACACATTTACTTTGAAGTTTAAAACAAAAAGTTGGAAAGTCTTTTTTTAATTGGCATGCAGCATAAGGAATCAAATACACAGAATGGTATTATACAGAACGACAATTGCATTGTTGCGTTTTCTGGTTATTAGACACTAAATGCTTTTCAAGAATCACAGGCACCCTGAACATGGATATTGCTACTGAATTGACGTGTGATTTCGGTTTATAGCGTGGGAGCCATAAAGTGGCTGACCCCTCCAACAAGACATCGGCTTTCTTTTGCTCAAGGCGTTTTGCTCTAGCTAAGTTGAGAACAAGGTAATAAGGCATTTGCAAGGGTTTATAAGGCCATGGGGTCGGACAGCCAAAGATTCTTCTGTTTCTTTGGCGTCTTGCCTCCAAGCTTTCCACCTTATAAACAACTGCTAATGGCTGGTAAACATCTCTTCATCATCATACTTCACTAAGAATTTTTTCAAAAAAAAGTATAATTGCTTTAAGAGTGAAACCAACAAGGATCACATTTCACATCAACTGATTATTTTCATTTAAAAAAAAAAAAGTTTCCTGGATACCACCTCTGCGCAAAAACATTCCAGTGAATACACCTGACCAGATGGAACCTGCCGCCGTATTTCCTTGACATGAATCATTTTGCTGCTGGCTGCTAAAACACCCCAGCAGATTTATTCACTCTTAGAAATTAAAACAAAGTACAACAACAAAAAGAGTAAATCCCAAACAAACTACATTTTTACAGTTTTGGTCTAGAAGTTATAATGAGGCATAACCCTCTCAACTCAGAAACTCATTTTCCCTTGGTAATTTCCTCTGATTACATGAACACCTGGAAGATGAACATGCAGTCAAAGAACGTACCCTTTTAGGTATCTGTCCTGAATGAGAGAAACCAGATCATGTTGACTGATGTGGGAATTACTCCATCCTTTCAACAAGGAAAGGACCAGCATAATTAGGAAATTTTTAAACATTCATGAAATACCGACACAAGACATTCTCTCCTCGTTCCTTGAACCTCTCTCTTGTCTAATGTTCTTAAAATCCATACTGAATTGAACAAGGAAATGTTGAAACAATCACACCCTCCAAAACTTCACAAATGGGACATGTACCATAACAGAGTATTTCTGCCTATGACACAGGACTTGGACATGTTGAAGTTTGTTGAACATGATTTTTGGAGTATTAACAAACAATTCAGAGCTGATGTGAACAGCTTGCTTTAAACTGTGACTTGATTTTTAAAGAGACCCTGGGAGAGCTTCACCAAGAGCTTCACTATGTGAACCCTTCATGCCTTACAAAACACTACGTAGCGCTAAGCTGGGATCGTGATCTGCGTGCTTAGCTCTTCAACAAAGCTTCATCCAGTTTTGGAATATTAAAACCTGCCATTGACAGAATGCTAGCCAAAGTTTTCTACTGCTCACTTTGTTGCTTAAGGCTTGTTGAGAACATACTCTCTATGTGGAGTCTTGGCATCTTGTAACAGAACAGAGACATTGGTCAGGACAGCCAAGAAACAGGGTGGTGCTTTAAATCACGACATCCCCTTCAATAGAATTTGAGGTCACTGGATAACAGTCAGTCACGACCAACACTTTTGTAAGCTCCTTTTGCCAATTTAACCGCTGTGTTATTTGTAAGGACACCTTGGCTTCAAACACCAAAATCAGAGCGATCTCCTCACACAGCTGCCAGTCAAGGAGGACCAGCGCGCCGCCCTCCCCTCACACAGCTCTTACTAAAGCACATGTAATGCTCAAAAAAAGCAAGTGCTTTGATACTGTTTTCCCATTGCAGAGACAGATGAAGCGCATCCTATTTCAGTCAGTTCACTACCTCGGTTATGGCAGCATAAATCTGCTTTATACTAAACAGAGGCTGCGAGCCCGCTAATCCACACAGCAGTTTTGTGACACCTGCTAAAGACAAGCTTCAGTATAAAATTCACACTGCTTGCGATTGATACCTGATCTGACACAGAGATTAAAAGACAGATGTCTTAAGCCACTGATTCACCTGCCACCACTGAGCCTTGAATACAAGGGAAATAAGCACAAGTGAAGTAAGTGAGCATTATACCAACACGATCAAATGCAGCCAATAAGCTGTATTTGCCTTAATACCACATTCTGAGGAAACGCAGAAGTTTTAAAATTCTTACAGGCAATTAATCAGTGAGTTTTTAAATAAAAGAAATTAGAAAAAAGAGATTGCAGAGAGTTGTTTGGCATCCATGTGGGAAGGGGTGGGATGAAAAATGGTTGAAAAAAATTAATCGATTTCAGAGTAGTCAAGTAGTGTTCACTGGAGTAGATTTGGTGAGCTGGAACATTTGTAGAAGTTTGGGACTTGAAACACTGACTCAAGGCAAGACAGAGCAAACTTCTGGGTCACACACCTCGATAACGAATTTTATCTCTGCCGCTATTCCAGTCCTGTGCCAAGGCAAATTGCACGATGGTTTGGGATGTGGTCTGAATTCAGTGAAAAAATTCCATCTGTGATCTGAATTGCACTGAGATGCAGATTTCCAGAAACAGTTTAAAATACCAAGTTGACAAACTCCACAGTCCTATAGGTTTACTTGGTTTCCCCATTATCCTCATTTCTTTATTCCAATGTGACTTTGAAATGAGGGGAAGAAGTCTTCAGAAACATGCTGGGCACATGTTTTCAAATACTCCTGATAAGAATGTCTATTTTTTTTTTCTGTTATCCAGACTTACTGCATTTAAAAAAAAAATTTACAATATACTTCAACAGTTTTTATAAACCTAAAATGCACAATACCATCTGTTCCTTCAAGGTCTCTCTTATTCCAAGTCTTGTTAATCTTCATTCTAGTTGCTTGCTACCTTCTGATTTCTGGTCCAGCCTGCTCTTGTTGTTCTTCACCATATAGATGAAATATGCCAGCGTCTCTTTCTCGTTCACAGGAATATTCCTGAAGTGACGACTGACAGTCTAGAAGGACAACACATAAAGAAACAGAAATTCTGAAATTAAAGAGTAGAAGCAATCAGAACAGGATTTCACTTTCCACAAACAATTTTATGGCCACTGAGCGTAATATACTTTTAGTCAAACATGCACCAATTCAAACTGTCAGTCCTCGTTTCCCTTTCTCTTTAGTGCTGGAATTGCTATGTCAGCAGTATTTGCAGCCAACCTACAAGCGGAATTTGGAAGCCAGAACGTCCTCCTGCCAAAGCAGCACAGCCTCTCCTAAGTGACATTTCACGCCGAGATTATTTGGAGAGCAAGTTTGCCTTGCATCTCAGTATTTTAAAAGAGAGTGTCAGAAATACTGAAGCACTTTGCTGTGTGAACCAGATGTAGCAAAGTTATAGAGTCCAAAGGAAAACACACTGGATAAGTTTCCACTGAAAGGAACACCAAGGGACTTGCAATGGGAGAGTTCGGATTTGGTTAGGGCTACCCTTCCCTGACATTGGCATAAACCCTGAACCATTAGCTGCTTTTTTTCCTCAGAAAATGAATGTAGAAAACACGTTGGAGCTGGATGAGATCTGCTTCTCAAATGGAAGAAGCTCTTTTATGGTACCCAGCACAGCTCCAGAACTGGATTTTGATGTAGGCTGAGCAATAAGTCACTCCAAGAAGATTTATGGAAGTTTGAGTTTTCCTTACGGTGGGGTAGCAGCAGGAGTCTAAGAGCCTCAGGCAGCAGTGATTCAAGCATGGGAGCTGGACGAGGATCCAGCGTAGGGTCAAAGCTGCTCAGACTTCACAGGAAATCTGGGAAGTGTGTGACAACTTTAAGTTAGGCTCCCTTTATTTTCCGCTTGCATAGTAGTTTTATTTATTTTTTCCTCCTGGGCACATTCATGGTAAATTGCCTAAATAAGAAGTCCTTCATGGCAGGAGGTAGCTGAGAGACTACGAACCGGTTAGTTAGAACATGACAAATCAGAACTACTAATGAGGACATACACCCACCCTGCTTGGTTCAACTTACTCCTACATGCACTACACTACACATTCTCGATATTCTGTGTATTCATTTCCTGGTTGACTTTGAAAGAGAGTAAGACAGCGTATTTTGCTGTCTTTTTTTGGTCTGCCGTTTGTTGTTCTTTAAAGCAAAACAGTTGGTTTTGGGCAGACAGTTGTGAAAGCCTCAGCGTGCAAAACCTCGTTACCACTCAATAACTGCTACAGTTTTTCCAAGTTTCGAGAAGACTTTTCTCGCAGAATGCCTTCAGATCAAGTCAGGAAAGAGAGCAGAGCAGATGCACACCAAACACAACAAGCCCAAATAACAAGGAGTTACAGTTATTTCTTAACAGATATCCCACGTGGTAAGAAAGCAGCAGCAGAGGCCCTTAAGGAAAAGGCCTTTTATTGACTTAATACATAAGACATCAGGACAAGGGAGGAAAACAAAGAATCTGAAGTCATGGTCAGTAATAATAAGCAATTCCAACCAGTTCAAGTGCCTGTGAGGAAACAAAAACTAAGAGAGGCACTTTGGGTGAGTAGCAGCGTGTAAGTGTGAGTTTGAGTACAACAGCCATCTTCAGTTCACACCTGAACCTCTGGAAACTGGGTTCTGGTTCTGCTCCCTAAAGGTAACGAATTGTGACTATGAACAAGGAGGGAAAGGAGGCAGAGAAAAGCAAGTTACTAAAACGTGCTTTCAAGAGCCAGCTTCCGCATCTTCCATGACCGCCTCAAGTGGAGCAAGCACGCCGTGTTCTGTGGGTGCCATCCCCTGAAACCTGCCACAGTGTGTGGTATGTACTAGCGAGAGAGTCGCTACAGGTATTAGCATCCAAGAAATCTGCACTTGAGCACAGGAGATAAAAAGGTTTTTTTAGTAACAGAGATGATAGTACCTCTGTCGTCACTTACTTCTGCTAGCTGAGCCTTGTTGAGTCCAGGCCTAGTCTGCAACTTATAATGTCTCTTGTAACGTCGCAAAGTGTTCACTTGGAGCTGGAACAAGTCAACCTGGAAGTGATGCAGAGACGAGGGGATGAGCACTACCGTTAGCTTCTATTAGGCAGAAATGTAGAATCATCTAAAAATAACTATGTCTTCCTCAACAGGACCGCTCCTTGCCTGCATTCAGAACCACATCAGCTCGCCTTACTGACAAATCTAAGTATATTTTGCATTTGTTAATGCTAAAGGATCAAAATAGCCTCAGGGAAATATGCAAAATTTTGTTCTGGTTCACATGCTGTCAACAGAATTGCTCGCCAATTTCTGCTCTCAATTACACTTCTGCAACCTCCAAGTAAAGGGGAACCTTTTGTTCCCACAAGGTTTAAAAAGCTCACACATGAAATATCAATTTAGCAGGCACTGAACAAATGGCTTGTGACATAAAACAGAGGACAGAGAAGAAATGAAATTCAAATGCTTCAATGGAAAAGTGCACAGTTCAAAAGCAAGGGAGGGGGGAGATTACAGGAAGGAAGATAAGATCACGTGGAAAATGCCATGTTTCAAAGACAAAAGGAGTGCCTGCTGAAAACCAAGAAGAAAACGACATTAAAAGTGACACACAGCAGAGTTCCCTATTCAGTCAGGTGATGTGCAGCCCTCAGTTTTAACCACCAAATACCCTGAACACTCTACAGCACTAACATTTATAGATACCAGCTGGGTCTTCACCACTCATCCTGGCAACTAAGGTAAAGCCTGAACAGGAAAGTTGTGACAGAGAACCTTGTAGAACGGAAACACAAACAGCTACAATGAAAGGTTAGGTGTCCTAAAAAAAAAACCCCACAAACGCAACCAACCAAACCCAATGAAAACTTCTGCTCTTTCAACACCTCCCCGCAGGAGATGTGCAGACAGAGCTTTGCAGTTAAGACACAGCTTTGCTGGCAAAACGATTCTTGGTGGCTTTTTTGTCAGAACTAAAACGCCTTTTGCCAATCTGGGTGGCATTTCCAGCAGAGGGCTCTGCTGACATAGCCAGAACTCGGCTCTTCCGCAAACATCACCTCTGCACAACTTTTTGCAGTGTCAACAGTGCCAGAAGCATCACCAAAACAAATACAGCACGCAACGGCACAGAGAAGAGATTGTTCTAGAATTCCTAACACAGGAAAAAAAAAAAAAATCAGGCCTATTTCCTGAAAACAAAAAGATGTTAAAAATGGTTTTAAGGTGGTTTTAAATAGTGCCAAAAATGCTATATATGCAAAGATCTGGAGAAGCTTAATACCCCTGGATATCACATACCCAAACACAGACAGAGTGACCTATTCTCTAGTGTATTTGCAAAACGATGCATGCTAGGTAATGAAGAACTATATCAGGGCCTCAGTCACCACTGAAAATAATCTATTTTTACCATTAAAAAAGATTTAGTATCAAATCCTGTTTTAACAGCTCTGTGTTCGGAAGCGGTACATACATGAAACTGCACAGTTACCTCATTGTACATCTTTTGACAGAAAACTTTCCACGGGCAAAGAACTCATACATGAATGAAGAAGAAAATTAGGATGGGAGACATCAGAAAAAGTCCCCCTGAAAAGTGAGAGTAACTCTATAGCAGTTTCAGTGGAGTTGCCATTTAAAATTTAAATATTTTTTGATATGTGAAAACATCCAAGTGAAACTTTAACATGCTCAAAATTGGTAAAGCAGGTACACCCACTCGGCACGTACTAACCTCTGGGACATCTGTTTCATGCTCAGGAGAGTCGCCTCCGTCATCGCTCGTCTTCCTCTTTCTTTTGTTTCGGACACTTTGAATGAAGTTCTTGTGAAAATCGCAAATATACAGATGTCTCACCTGAGAAGCAGAAGTGGTAAAAAAGCGATCAAAACGGGTATGGTAGAAACAGCATTTGACAACAGCCAGTTCGACAACCGCAGGAGAGGGCACATCCCTCACAACTGACAACCTCATGACGTTAAGGAATTTCTAATCTTAAACCCCAGACCTGATATCATACTCTTGACTTCAAAATAATTTACATTACAAAGACTAAAGGCAAGGAAAATGAAGGACTCAGGAGGTCCAGCTGAACCTGAACCTCTGCAGATAATACATTTCTTTTTTATAGTTGCAATCACATGTCAGACAAAAAAAACCCAACAACTTGTCTGGAGGAAGAGCATTTGCTTCAGGACTTACTACCATGTAACTACTGAGAAAAATATTATTCTGTTCCACTCTTGTGAACTTTCTGGTTTGAATAGCACACATTATTAACGCTAATGTTTCAAAATCTAGACCAAATAAAAGTTGGCTAATTACCTCAACTAAAACAAGCAAACAAAAAGCAAAAGTGTCTCTTTCCTATAGCTTATCATGCCATGGAACTCCCTCTTTAACAAATATTATCTCACTAGAATTATCATCTATACTAAAAAGGACCAAAAATGAGCAAAATTATTCAGTATCTGTAAGGCAAAAGTCTCTTCAGACAACACAGACACTCTACATTTGAATTCATTTCATGCAGCCCACTTCATAGCTTCATATTTTCCCTTCATTTTGAGCTCATTAGTCTGATTTCCTTTTTTTATTTGTAAAGCCTTTCATCTGGCGACAAAGAATTATTTCTGAAATGAAAGAAACAACTATACCTCTAGACAAATCTACTGAGGACTCCAACCAGGAGAAACACTCTGGGTTTTAAGGGTAAGATTATATTTCAAACTGAGTCACTCTCTTCCTGCAACATGATGTATTTCAGCCATGCAAAAGGGAGCTACCCAACCGAGGAAGCTGCCAAACAGACTGACTCAAAACTTCACCTTTTTGTTTGCCTATTTGTTTTTAAAGGCTTTAATCTTTAAAGATCAGGGAAGAGAAGCATGCAGGGCGGACCAAGTCGCTTCTGAGAAATTCCTTCTGTAATATCTCAACAGGCTGCTCTGCTCTACCAATTTCGTTACTCGGCAAACCACCCGTTTCTATCTTGAGCTGACATCTGTCACTTACCATCATTAAGCGGTCAGCAGCAAACTGGGCTGTTTCGTGCCAACCAGCAAATAAGCGAGAGCCCTATGCACAGGGCAGCACACCAAACGTTCCGAGTTACACGCAATCGTTCATTTTTAAGTCATCTGCTTTGCTAAAGCACAAATTCTTACTAATGCAAAAAGTACCGGCAGTGACGCCCAACTGAAGCAGTAACCCGTGGCGCTGATTTCACCCAGCGGTTTTCAATCCCAAACTGAAATTAAAATCGCGCTACTGCCTCCGAAGCCAAGACGGCTCCCGTGCCCCCCCCAGGCAGAGCTTTCCTCCCAAACACGGGTTTGGTGCCGCCTCATTAAGCCTCACGAGCTAATCAGCGCCAGGAGGAACAGCCGCATCTTTACCCCGCGTCCTTCCCTCACCCCAGCGCAGCGACACCGACCACGGGCAAACGCGGTGCAGGGAACCGAGCCGGGAATACAAAGCATCGCCAACGCACCCCCTCTCCCCACAGCCTGTTGGGGTTCAGTGACCCCCCCCGGGAAGCTCCACTCGCCGGCCGGATCAGCAAGTTCCTGCCGAACCGAGGCGGCCGGAGCGCGGCCCCGGGAAGGCACCGCAGTGCGGCGGGGGGCTGGGGAGGGCACGGAGCGCCCGGCCGGCCCTCGGGGGGGCCCTGCGGCGGCGGCAGGACCGGCGGAGGCCGCGACTCACACTTTTGTCGATGTCCAGCTTCAGCTTCTTCTGCGAGATGCTCTTCTGGATCCTCTTGCTGAAGGACGCGTTCCCGGCGGGGCGCACGCAGCGGTCCCCGTCGTCGATGAGGCAGCAGCTCTGGCCGTAGAAGGGGGCGGCGGGAGGCCCATCCCGGCTGTCCTCCTCGGTGCTGAAACCATTCATCGCCCACCTGCCCGCCCCTCACTCCGCCCGGGGAGCCGAGAACCGGGGAAACAGCCACCGTTGCCGCCGCTGCCGGGCCGCCCCACGCCCTCCGGGGGGGACCCCGCCGCCCCCGCGGGGACCCCCCACTCTTGCAGGGGCCCCCTCAAGGGGGGGACCCCCCTCAGCGCCGGGGGAAGGGGCCGCGCCGCCGGGAGGATCGCCCGCCTCTAGCGCTGCCCACAGAGGCCAGGCCGGGCCGGGCCCCCCAAGCGCCGCCGCCCGCGGGGGAGCCGGGACCCCGTACGCACCGCTCACACACACACACAAAACCGCCTCCCCGGCAGCGGAAGTCCCACCCCCTCGCCTGCAGACGGAGCGCTGGTTGGGCGGCGCGGATCGTGGGGCGGGGCTCGCCTGCGCCGCTCCGCGTGCCCATTGGGTGGGGGCGCTGCCTGTCTGCCGCCACCGCCCGGCCCCGGCCCGCCTCCGCGTTCGCACGGCAGCCGGAAGGTCGCCGGCAGAGAGGCACGCGGGGAGGGGGAGCGCGCGCCGTTGCCAGGGCAGCGGCGGGCCGGCCCGCGGCTTGCGCCGGGCACCGGGGACACTCGAGTGATCCCTTCTCCCCGGCCCCGCCGGCCTTCGAGCGGCCTCTGCTCCGCACAGCCCCGCGTAGCGAAGCACAAGGCTCCAGCCGCGCACCCGCCCGCCTGGGGCTCGGGCCGGGGGGCTCCTGGCCCAGGTTTCTTCAACCGAGCAAAGCAGCACCAGCATCGCTCGAATAACAGCCCAGACCCGCGTACACAACCCGTCTTACACAGCCCCCAGCTGCCGCTGCTCAGCTACATCAGCACCAGGCTCCTGCTGGCGTGTAAGTAGGAGTCCCTGGCTGAAACATTAAAGATTTTTTTTCTTTTTCCTGATTACAAGGAAATAGTGAAAAGATTTGACCTGGAGAAGTGTTTCCCAAAGCAATCTGACTGCAAGCTTTGCATTTCTTTCCTCTTCAGAAAAAAAAAAAAGCGAGCAAAATGAAGGCAGGGGAAGGGAGGAAAAAAAACCCAGAAATTCCTACTGATCTGTAGAGAAAAGAGATCACTTCTGGAAATACTCTCGCTTCTGAAATAGTGGGCAGCATGTGCTATTATTGTCAAAGGCACCTTGGCAGCTGTAAATGGAAAAGGATTTCATCTTCCTGAATAAAAGACTTTTTGCATGAACAGAAAAAAGGTTCTATAGGCTGAAATTACTTCAAAGTCTGAAATCCCGCGTGTGGAATGATGTGCGTTAGCGCAAGACAAGCTGCGCCAAACCATGCACATGAAATACCTTTGCAAGAAGCTCCTCAAAGTCCTTTGTCATCAGCTGAGCTGCTCCACAACAACACTGACACAAACATCTTGCAGCCTGTTCTGCCTCCTCCCCGCAAGAAGACTGAGAAACACTACAATATGTATTTTCCATGCAGTCCCTGCAATACCAAACAGGTCTCAAATAAATCTGGAGGGCAGTGACTTAATACTCATCCTCAACAGTTCTGCCTCTTGTCCCAGCTTTTATTGTTGGTACACTCAGGCCGTTACTAATTCCTGTTTGTTCGTGTGACTCCTGGAGAACCACAGAGCACCCTCCTGGGGACACGGCTCCCAGGAGCCGGCCACTGCGTGGGAAGGTGGTGAAACAAATGGCTTTACCTGCAGACCAACAAGTAAGTAGTTAGTGAAGAGCAAAGAGATTTTTAAAAGCAAGATGCTACTGCTTGTAAAAGCCCCTGGCCAGATTGCCTGGGATCTGCCTGCCTGAAGTAATAACCTCTTGGCAAAAAGCATACAGATATTCCCTTGTTTTTGTGAAAAGGAAAACACCAGAAGGCTGACAGTGGTCTCAGAGATCCCCATAGTAAGCTTTCGAGGTTTATCTTAACATTACAAATAAAAATTGAATAGCAGGCTGAGGAAATCTTGCAGAAGGACTATCCTGACATTTGGCAAGCTGAAAACAGGGCGCAGGGACAGATGATAATAGCTGCCAGCAAGCAGGTAAACCTGACGGGAACATGATCATAACAAGCGGGAAGCTGGGAGTGGCTGGAGAAACAGGCACCATCAGTGCCAGAACAGGTCGGTACTGACTGTCAGACTGTATTTCATCTTTGGCTGCAAACTCTCATCCTATGCAAATGGAAAGATTATGTTTCCCAATGCCCACAACGAGGAAAAAACCAAACAACAAACCTGCTTTTGTCACGGTCTATTCGCTAATTCAATGCTAAGTACCTTCAGCTCAGGCTAACACAATGACACCTTTTTTTCAGGCTTTCAAAAAACAAGTGCATGGAGGTTTTCATATAATTGCAGTTTCTTTCAGCATATTTATCCTCATGGGAAGCTCCAGATTTCACAGTCTGCTAGTCTGGAACTAGCTTGCTGTGAAATAAACTGCCTCATAGAGACATTCTTTATTAGGTATCTATCACTAACCTGATCTAATAATTCTTTGTGGGAGCTGCAATGAAGTGAGAAACAATGTTTCATAAACCCATCAGCATCCAGGCAGCTTTAGTGCCTTGGAAGCTGTAATAGCCTGCCCATCCAAGTCAGCCTTCTAATCAAATTAGGGGAACCTGCACAGGACTTTAAATCTTACCTGGAGCAGCACTACCCTCTAAAGGGCGGTCTGCAAGGCAGCTGTCATCTGGAACTTAACATTTTAATGGAGTCATTCAGGGTTCTCAGGACAGAAATGCTACTCTCCAAAAGGTCTGTGCTGCCAAAGATGTCCAGGGAAGAAGCTATTTTTATTTTAAATTTTTTTTTATACCTCCAGTGAGAAATCTGACCATTTCCATTTTCTGTACCTGGGGGCCAGTGGAGACTCTGCACTGGTGCAGACTCCCACTCTCCTCAGCATTTTTCTAGGGTGGCACATATTGAACATGCTAAAATGCTTCAACTGCCACAGCTTTTGGCACATCCTCCCCCTAGGAAATGTTCCTGTGACCAAAAATCACAGCGCAGCCTTCCCTTAGGAGCATGCCTTGCAGTTGTCTGCTGTTCCCTCAAGAGTCTTTCCATTTCTTCACACATTCACATGTTCACACATGCTATTGTTTGTCTCCCCTCCGTTTAAGTCACTGTTTTTCACCCCATGGCGTTCAGTAAACAGGAGTGGTGGGAAGGCCGCAAAAGAAGTGGTGACAGCAGAAAGTGCTGAGGGTCCTAATGGGAACACGGAATAGGGCTGTGCTCAGTGCCTATAAACCTACCTTGTCTTAGGTTGAAAGACTTGCCCTTCTCGCACAAGAATCAGAACACAAAAAGGGCAGTGAGCTGTTAAAAACCCTCCCCTGGAAACCAAGGAGCAGGACAGATCTGTCAGTAGTTGCTCTCAAGGTAGACAGGCAGAGAAAGGAAAGCAACAGCTTCACCCTGCCCTAAGCTGGGGAGCAGTTGTGTGATGCTAAGCTCCCCCAAACTGCAGGAAAAGGTATTTCAGACAAGATGCATGTACATGGTGGTTCTAACATGTTATTCTCATGGCCGCGTATCTCAGCAGTAAACACACAAACTGCCTTTGAGAAAAGCTTTTTGTGTTGCTCTGAACCTGTGGCCGGTGGCACTCAGGGAGGGAAGTGTCCCTGGTGCGGTGTCGGCTCTCGGAGGTTCTCACCCGCAAGGCTCTGTTCTTGAGGACAGCAAGGTCCACGGCCCAGGGACCACAGAGGGTCACCATCCAGGCACGGCAGCATCGCCGTGCTCGGTCAGGGGGACAAGAGTGCCTGAGGGTCCCACCCCAGCCCCTCGTCCAAAGTACTCACCACGCAGCAGCCGACCACATGCAAAAGCTCCTCCCTGGGGAAAGCTGCAGCTTGAGCACCAGGCAGCTGCTGCAGGAGATCTGCAACGGCACCAACCCGGGGAATTTTTACTTAATCAGTTGCCATTTAACACAAACTTCTAATCGCTGATTTGGGTATTGAGAAAAAGAAAACACAGGCTGAAATAAACACCTTTCCTCCTCCTTCCTTTGGTTAAATTTCATTCAAACGCCCGTCGTTCCGAGTCTCACCTCCCCTTTGCCACGGTTCATACAGTTTTTCCCCATTCATTCAGCGAGGTGACGGGTGGTGCAGGAGGTCAGGGTCAAGTGGGTCTGTCTTCAGTTCTCCGTACTGGGTTTTCTCTGCTCTTCTGTGCTTCTTGGTGTCCCCTGTTGACAAGGATCATCCATGGCTGCAACCCCCCAGGGGTTTCCTACCTCAGCACAAGCCATCCACCATGGCCACGGGCCCTCCAGGATTGCATCCTTGCATGAACACGTCCCCCTTCACATCTCCTCCAGCTTTGCCCACATCTCCCTACATTTCTCCTCATGTACCTCCTCCCGTCGTGGCCCCCAGGATTCTCTGCAGCCCCCACAGCCTGAACCTGCCACACAGGCCCAACACAATGCTGAAGTGTGAGCTTGTCAGGTGCTTGTGCATGAACACGGTAAACCCTGCAATTTATACCCAACGCCTCTCAAGAGCAGCTGAGAAAGATGTTTCCCAAGGGGCTGGAGGAGAGCAGTGCCTGACGCAGCAGGAATCCTGTGCCGGGGAAACACCAGACCAGGGAAACTAAGCTTATTCTCATAAGAAGTGGAGAGAAGGGAAATCAATCACTGGAGCAAAACAGGCAGGGACAGGCATTTCTGCATACACAGTTTCAGAAAACACATTAAAAATTTATTTTAAATATATTATAAAAGGAAGTCCATTCAACTTTAAAAACACTAGGCATTCTATCAATGATTCCCAGTTTATGAAAGCTACTACATTAAAGTGCTACAAGTCCTTTACCACCCCCAGATATTAGGCTGTTGGTCCTAATATACACAGAAATAAATACACACTGATTCAAGAGGCACCATCCAGTTTTACAGATAAAACGCATGCAGTACAGGAACAGAAAAACTTGGACCTTATCACCAAGATCCTGGAGAATGCATTTTGAAACCAATTCCCTTCTCCACCCTAGAGGCTAAAGCTATTTGTCATTGTTGTCATAAGGGCTAACATTTTAGTCTATTAGCTCGATCAGTTTTTATCTTGTTTGGTGTTGAAGTTTGCATTTGCTCGTTCACTAATTGGGATTATTTTTTTCCTAAAGTTGAACTAGTAGATTTAAGACCACATAGATCCAGTGTCTTTATTATATAAACTGCCAAATCCCTCACATCTGCTGGAATCATTGAAGCCTTTTGGGTCATACAGAAGCATCAAGGAAGCTCAAATGCAGCAAATAAAGGAGCACGCTCAGCTGGCAGAGGCAGAGTCAAAAAACAGACATATGATTTTTATTATGATTTCCATAATCTATCATTGCCTACCTTCATACACAGACCTCCAAGTTAGAGCGTGACACTACAAAGGAATAATCAGAGAAGGAGGTGAGTTTATTGCAGTTACGCTTTAAATTTATAACATGAATAAATCAATCTGACTGGTTAACAAGGAATATCAAATGAATTGACAACTGTGTGTTGAATGCTGATGGAAATTTCAGATCTCAGCTCTCCCATTCTCCACCCACTGCATCTCTCCTCTCCACTCAAACCAGGTGAGGACTTGCAGCTTTTTTTAAAATATGGAGTCAACACGCCTGAGGTCAGCAAATAAAGCCCTTGAAATCTTACACAAGCCGGGGAATTGCAGCACACAGACTTGCCTTCCTCAAGATCAAGTAATAGGCCACTGGTAGACTGGGAGCAGCACCCAGTGCTCTGGACTTGGGGTGCAGCTCCCCCTTTGCTATGTATCCTATGAAAGATCTTTTAATCCTACCCCTCCAGACTCTGACATTAACCTACTCACCATTTTTGCAACAGTTTCCTAACTATTTAAGAAGCTTTTCATGCTGAATGACTGTTGAAATGGAAACCTTGGTTGCTGCTTGTCAGATAAGGACTGATGGAGGCAGCACCAGGCTCCTTTGTTGCAAGCAGGTGAGTAGGAAATATGAAGGGCAGCAGCTGGGAGTGGACATGGGATGCAAGGTATGCTTGAATGCCTTGTCCTAGCAGAGCCAGACTGTTTCAGACATGACTTTACCAGGGTGCTTTCGACTGAAAGCGTCACAGGCTGACTGCCAGCAGCTGTCCTCTCCAGTCAAAACCATTCAAGTATCTGCCCAGATCTTGAAAGGCCATGTAAAATAAAAGCTGCTTTTTTTCCCAGCAGTTGCATGATTGCCCAATATGACTTTTAGGAGATGTCTCTGCTCTCCTCTCCTCGATACATCAAGCCAGTATAGCTACTGTGATGATCCTACACTAGCACTGTGTTCTGCAATGCTGGTCGCTGGTGGTGCCTGTTTGACTTTCCACACATTGATGTCTCAGTGCAGCAGGGAGGAGGAAAGTTTGCTGACTGGAACTCTCCAGTAAAGCAAAGCCCTGTGCACGGACTATTGTAAAACAAACTGGGACTAAAGTTAAGCTGAAAAATCGCTTTCTTGCTACTTCTGTATGAGAAACTTGACCACACCATTTAGAGTTTCCCAGTGATGGAAGGCATCAACTTCCTGCAAGACACTCCTGCTGCGGATTTTATATCCCTTTAGGGCTATTTGTGATTTCCGATTTGGATACTTAGAAAACAAAATGCAGGATCTTGCATGCCAGCGAAGTGCACGAGCCTTCACCACGAGGTGAAACATGCAACAGCAAACAGAGACATCCTCTGATCCAGCTTTAGTTGCTACAGAGGACCAGGAGGAACCTGCCAGCCTTTGAGTCTTCCTGGCAGGAGCAACACACCCTCCCAGAGTCATTAATACTATTGATTTAACACAGGAAACCCAGGAGCTTCTGAATTAGCTGTTCACACAAATTTTGCACTTAGACATTTTAAGAAACACACACAAACACTGCACAAGTCAAGCTTCCTCTCAAATCCTTGTCTCCCAACCCCTTCTCCTCTTCTCTCTTGTCCAGCAAGGCACTAGGAAATGGTTCAAGTTTAAGCATTTGCTGTACATTTACATTTTAAAAGGCACATCTTTATTTTAACGATGCTGTACTCCCCTTTCAGTAAGGCTCACCGTTCTTCCGTTGCAGTGTGGAAAATAAAGTTAATTTCCCAGGCATAAAAAAAAGACACCTTGCGCAGGTAAGAGCCCCAAACCTATTACTCTGTAGGCCTTATTGATTAGCACCAGTATAAATCAACAACAGCTTCACGAGCAAATCAAAGTATTATTTTGCCACATAACACACATCCAGGGATCCCCCTGTTGTCTGGGATTCTGATACTTAAAAGCAGCAGAATTGATGCAGCCATGGAGAGAGGGGTTGTTGGAATATTTTGGGGGAAAAATATGAAAACATTTATTTTGCATTAGATAATCACTGGTATTTAATCTCCA
Organism: Pampusana beccarii; assembly: GCA_013399365.1. NCBI lineage: Eukaryota > Metazoa > Chordata > Aves > Columbiformes > Columbidae > Pampusana > Pampusana beccarii. The sequence continues at coordinate 2,223,139 of VWYH01006719.1, read as the reverse complement.
GTCTTGACTTGAATGCAGATTTGAAGATTTGCTTATGTATTCATGCTTTAGCAATTTTGCTTACAAATAACCAAAAGTAATTGGAATAATTAACCAAATTGCGCAGCAAAGGCTCAATTAAAGATGTAGATGATGAAATACAGCTTCTATTTCTCAATCAGTGGATGGTTGGCTATATAAAGCCTTCTCATTAGTCAGCAAAGCCTCTAGGGTATTGAAAAGTATAATTGATGCAAATAAATTAATAGCTCAAGGCCCAGTGAGCCAGTCAGAAGTGTACAGAATTTGTGGGGCACTTATCACACTCAGATTCCAGACCTTCAGAAAACAGATCAGATCAACCATACTGAGAAGGACCCAGTAGGACCACTCACACTAAAGCTCCAGCTTCCATGTACTGGTGGTTGGTTATCAAACAGGAATCGCCTCAACCATTACCTATCTTTTGGTACAAACTGCTAAGAGTCATCCGTTCTCTCCAAATTAAGATCACTAAGTGGTAAAAGACCTGTTCGTTACTGCAGTTCTCTCCGAAGCAAGCGTCCAGCAAGCCGAGCAGCGAGGGCTCTCTTCACAAGGTGAGCCCAAGCACAAAGCAAGCCATGCATTTTAGGAACAGAAGTTAATCCTCTCATTAGAAAACTAAGACACACAAAGTTGCAAGCTGCAAGCAGAACAACCTACAGTCCATTTATATCGTTTGCTGATTGTGTCCCAATTGTAAAAAAACTAGCACTGTTCATGGACAAACAGCTGCTTGTTCCACAGGTATTAAAAACATTCATAAAGACATCTGGTCGGGCCATCAAGCAATCCACGTCAGCACTACTAGGCTAATGAGAGCATTAATAACTTAAGGAAAGCAACAGCCAGACACAAAACACTGGAAGGTGGCTCTGCCTCCCATAGGAATGAAAAGGGATCCTAATGACATTACATATTGTAGTTACAGAGAACATAAAATGTCAACTCTGTTTGACACTGGTCTCACTTCCATAGCAATACTGCTGCAAAACTGTCACAAGGAAAGCCTACAACTTTTTTCTTTCTTTCTTTCTTCACTCCCAAAATATTAGACACCAAACACATTTGGCAAGCCCGGTTCCCAGCTGCAACACAGTGCCCGTGTCTCCTCTGCTTCGTGACTGCATGGGCCAGGTAAGGTGGCAGAAATGGTCGGGCATGGCCTGAGCTGTGATGATGAGCGATTTGCAAATGATTTTGAATTTCATAGTCAATACATCAGACCTGAGGGGCAGCTAGTTGTGTCCCAGTCTGCTCCCAGCTTACAAACACAGCCCTACACATCCTCAAAAACACCGGAGTCACAGAATCACAGAGTGGTTGGGGTTGGAAGGGACCTCTGGAGATGATCCAGTCCAACCCACCTGCTAAAGCAGGTTCACCAGAGCAGATCACACAGGATTTACGCAGCATCTTTGCAAATGTTTAACTGCACCGTCATTCACAGCTTTTACTAAAAAATGCCTCTGCTGCCTTCAGCTTAAGACTAAGTCAGTTGAACTAGTGAATCTATTTTTGCAACAACTTCATTTTAAACCAGTGTGGGTTTTTTTTTAAACACTTGCTCAGACAGACTTGAAACCAAGGGTCCTCCATTCATTCTTTAGTGGCAGTACTTTTTTCCAGAGACAATTCTGGTTTAGTGTCTGGCAGATCCTGCAGCCAAACCAGAAGGGTAATACCTTGACATTGCTAACCGACTACACAAGGGACAGGGCACCAGTGAAATGGGCCCATCAATCCCACATCTGTGCCTAAGCAGACAGATTTCCAGTCACAGTAAACTGCAGTGCTGTGGATGTTGGGAAAAAAGGAGAGATTAACAGCACATTCCCACAAGCCTAGAACACTACTGACCACAGGACTCGTGACTGCAACAACTACAGACTGATGGACTAATGGGTAAAGACCAATGGCTCATCTCAACCCTGACTTAATTATCCTGAATTAATCTGCTCACACCAACTGTAAACTAAGTTAGCCTTTAAACCCCTAAAGGAAAAAATGGAAGTTGCCTTCATGTAGTAGATTTAACTCTGAGAAACCCTAGAGGTGTCCGTGCTAAAAAGATTCTGAATAAGAGGCCAATTTAGAACCTGACATCCAAAGGCTCTTGGCAAAAATCTTCACCTGTGAGAGCCATGCTCAGTTAAAAACCCTCTGCTCACCTTTCACCTTGAAGAGTCTACAGTGAGCGACAAACTGACTGTAAAGTGAAGGGACCAGAAACTCAGATTTCTCATCACTAACAACTGCGGTGATATTCCCAACACTTGGCTGCACTTCCACGAGAGCTCATTCCTTTATCAGAGCTACGATTTGGAAAGTAATAATATTCAATCTGCTTGAAATACATTTTGGTTTAGGGGGAAAAAAAAAAATCCACTTCATTTTACATTTCGATGGCCTTTTTTTTTTGATCAAAGGACTAAATCTCATGTTCAAGATTTTACTTATGTGGACTTCGGAAGATAAAGCACCTATGTGGGAACACTTCAGCGGGTGGTATAGCAGCTACAGAAAGTCCTGGAGACTCCTGGATAAGAAAATCATTTAACATCAGACCCAGGTGGGAAACACAACAGTTAAAAAAAAAAAAAAAGGCAAAAAGCAGTTTGAATCACATTCAGACTCCTCTAAAAACAGAGTTTCTGTTCCAGTCTCAGCACAGAAGTGGCTCTGGCAAAGCCTTTAAAATTCCACCATCCTCAGAAGAGAAGGATGCAGCATCTTCACAATAAAGACTGGCCTGCTAGTTAACCTTCTCCTGAGATTCTCCCTTTTACCTTCATTAACTGTTTAAAAAAAAGTATTCTTAAAAAAATTTTTTTTAACCCTCCCCAGTAAAAACTATAATTGTAAAATATATATGTTTTCTCAGTCTTTTAAAGATCAAGGTTTCTGTTAAATTTTTCCAAGACGGTTGAGTTTGTATGTTCAAATATCCACTGCTGTGTTGGAGATGAAGGATTGCAGCTATTCATAAAGATCTTTCGGTCACTCTCACTGCAGTCCATACAGCTGCTGCTTACTGGATGGAAGAGGGTCTTGTCCTGGAGAAGAGAGATTTGACATGAGGTTGCTAAGCAGAGAAGCAAAGCTGTTCTAAAACCAGCAGAAAGAAGTCTTAAAAAACAAGGCAAGCTGTTTTGTCACTGGGATGTATGTGAAGTTGTTCCACAATTCATGGGTGACAAGTGGCAGGGTCCATTCCCACCCCTTGCAACAGAACCCAGCCCAATCCTCCCATCTGCACGGGGAAGCTGGAAAGCTCCATCTAAAGCCAGGTTCTCCAGCCACCAGGCTCTCATCCCGCTGCAGTCTCCACAGCACCTGCAGGCAGATTACAGGGACTTGGACAGGACATTTAGACAATAATTTACTTCCTGTTGCCCACAGGATTGCTTAGGAGGAGGATGAATAAATCCTTATCTACTTTTGGCATAACTTCTAGTGCTTAGAACAAACCAACAAACTCACCACACCTTTCTGCAAACAGGTTTTGCAAGTGTGTTGCATCACCTCAGCGCCAGCTGTGGACAGAGCCGCAAGGAGAGTGTCCTGCTTAGCAAGCCCTGGAGAAGCAGTCGTCACCATTTCTAACCAGTGCAAGAGGGCAGTCACCTCTTTCTAATCAAGAGTAATTAACAGCACAACAACAACAAACTGCCTATGGATTCTTTTAGCACCGCTACATGAACAGAGGAATAAAACGTGAGTGGTGACATTTGAAGGAAACTTGAACGCCTACAGGCAATTTGGCACCTTAAACGAGCACACGCATAGGCACATGTGCGCGCACACACGCAGACTCACTTTTCGGTATCTCCAGAGCTGGTTCCCCTTCATTCCGTGACAGTCATAGAGGGTCACAGGACTGCTGTGGGAAATGGCATCAAAACAAAACTTCTTGGTGTGCTGAGGATCCCCGGGACGGATGTCTTCTCTCCAGCTGAACGTGAACACCTGCCAGGACAAACGGGACCCTCAGGACGGCTAGCACTGCGCATGGTGCTTTCACCAGCAGAACGACATTCCCTTCTCTGCCCACAGGGTGGGGATGGCTTCAGGGAAATGACATCTAGAGAAAAACCTCTGGGGACAGTGACTGCTGACCAGGGGAGTCCGTACCAGCCACTCCGCGGACTGCCACACCGCTAAACGAGAGTGTGCTGCTGCAAACAGCCGTGCTGGTTACCTCAGGTACTGACAGCAGCTGTGAATGTCTCTGCAATGCAGACACACATCGCGGATTAAGTGAGCAGCTGACCAATTACAGCACTTCACAGGGAGCAAAAAAGGCAGAGTGCTACAGGAGCTCTGAGTTAACGGCAGTGATCACACAGGTCTGCCTGCAGCCACCTTGGGAAGAGTCTGTCCCACACCTCTGGGACAGGAGCCCACAGCTCCCCAGCCCACTCACAGGGGTGTCAGAAGGACAAACATGGGGGAAATGCTTCCTGGAGCTCCCTCCTACTGACCCTGCAGTGATTTCTCAGCACTCAGCTTCTCTGGCATGGCTGCAAGTGCGACCAGCACTAGCCAGTGTGGTTCTGCAGGGCTGCAGCCAGCACACGTCCCTCTCAGTCCCCGAAGGGAAGAGCTGTTCTGGGTACTCCTTTTGGAGCCAGGGGGAGGAATGGTCCTTTCTCCAGAGAGATCTCATGGGACGGTAAGGAAGACCAGTAACGAGCAGGGTGCTCCTATTTGAAGCAGCGTGGTCAAAAACTTTTGCACAAAGAAGCTACTTTGTTCCTGTCTCTCTTTTAAACCTTTCTTGCGAGAGAAATTACTGCAATCGTTTAGGCTCAATGCTACACAGAAGTTCAAAACGCATTCTCCTCCTAAACATAAGCCAACACTAATTGTTCAAGATCCTCCTGATGCAACAAAAGCTTCATTTTGGACTGTGCCTGAGCAAACTGGTTTTGTTTCTAGTTTTCATGCATCAAAATTGATATGCAACAGCCTTCTGTCTCCTACTACTGAAGCCATTCCCCTGAAGAGTTATGCATGGCTCTGTAATAGAGGCATTGTTTTCTTGATCTTTTCTCAGCTCAGCTGCTACAGTTTAGACAAACTAATATTTCCCTCCTTTCTGTTACAATAAAGCTGTCGTTTCTGGCACCTTATATGTTGAGAAGGTGAATTTATAGCCTGGCCGGTTTCATCTCTCTCCAGCAATAGTTGGGTGTTTATAATGCATTTGCCTCCTGTCAGAGGGATGATAGTAAGCGGTTATTGAATGCTCCTGCAGGTTCATTAATATGCATGATGCTCCTCCATCACTTCTTTCAGCACCACCTTTGAAGTTAATATTCACTTTGTTACATATTACAGCTGCCTTGTTACTGGTTTCTTTTATTATTTTGGCACATTGTTTTCTTCTGCTTTCTTTTGTTGCTCTGAGAACTTCACAGCGGAGGTAAAAGCTCAGCACAAAGTCTGCCAAGGCTCCAGACCTCGCTACGAGCACAAGCCACATCCTGCTACAAGCCCATCAATTATAATTAGCACGTGAGCCTTGGGGTGCACAGCACCCTCTGTTCACCCGACAGAGTTGTGCAGCTGCCTGCCTTCCCACACAGCTGCGCTTATAACTTCTCCCTCTGCGGATTTATTCAGGGGCCAGTGATTTACCGGGGGACACTTACCTGCACGTTGTTCCACGCTGCCTCTCCTCTGTCCTTCACACAGTTTTCCAGCCTCAGCGGGGATCCCAGGGCCCCATGCTTAGTATCCACACACAGTCCAGTTCCTGCATTGCGTATCTGAAATAGTAAATTAGTCGCTGAATCTCCTACTCTTACCAAGTGACAGAAAAGAAGGCTTAAACTGCCTCTAGTAGTGGTGCTATTTGTTTGAAGACGATTTTAAGATTCCTCACTAAACCATGCATCTGAGCTGGCAGACAACAGCCAGGAGAGGGCATGGGAACTCCAAACGGGACCCATCCCCAGCTGTACAACAACCCCCAGGACACAGAAAAACCCATTAGCTACAGGACCGCAGAGCCCACCATGTTGCTGTGTGTAACAACCCACTGCTTCGCCCCGGGGCGATTCTTCTCCCAGAACACAGCTGACTTCCAAAACCAGGGATGGTTTTCCTTGCTTTCGTGTGGAAAAGCTAAGGAGCAGAGCAGCTCACCACAGTTGTGTAGCCCTTTGGAAAGACAAGATTTCTACTACTGCTCAGCTGCCACCTCTCCCTAGGCCTCCCTGCCGGCACATTCTGCCTTCTACTAAATTCACAACGTCTGCCTAGTAGCCACCTTTCATCAGGCCAATATAATGGTAGAAGTATTCTGAAACACATCAAACAGGATCTTTAAAACGCTGATTTGCCACCTTACTCACAGCAAACCAGTGCTGGAGCACACGGCTCAGGCAGCTTTCAAAAACCAAACCGCAGCCTGTTTGCCCACTGCAGATCTCCAGCACAAACTTGCCTCTCCCCAGGCAGCGGCCGGGGGCTCCACTGGTGGGTAAAACTTTGGCAAGTCCCAGGCGACCTCGTTCATGAACCACTTGAAGCTCCTGCAGTTGAGGTTGTTGCGAAGTTCCTTCTGGGCCGCGACGTCCCCTGCAGAAAGATGCCGGTACTCTGGTCTGCGCTGGTATATGTACTCCGCGTATTCGTCCATCCACACCTCGGCCACCCGCTTCAGGTTCTGTGTGGGTAACAGCCACATGTGAGAACGAGGCAGAAAACCACATCAGAACACCCTGCGCAAACTACCGACATCAGCATTCAGAACAGCTCTCACGTTTTTGCTCAGAAAGGATTTTCATTCACATCCACTCTTTCTCTCCAGCTTTAGGACAAAGATTATTTTTATTATTCTCCAGTTCCAAGGGACTTTTAGAAAGATATTTTCAGCTGAGGTCAAAACAGAATCCTGGCACTTGGCCATTATATCTAGTTACTTATGGCTAAGAAAAACAACATTAATCAAAAGTTGTTGTGTGGTTCCAACCTCCCCGCTTTTTGTTTTTCTGTAAAGAAGCCAGTCAGAAAATGATGCTGGTAAATACCACTGGACATTGAAAGGTCCCTGACAAAAAGCTGCTTTCTTAAATCCTTCTTATTGCATCTTTTATACCCATCTAGGAATGGGATCTGCAGTACTCCCTTCTGGAAAGCTTCAGTTTGCAATATTCTTTCTTACCACTATTCTTCTGTTTTCTTGGGTAAAAAAAGCTGTTCAAAAGAAACTCTCAGATACCGCAGCAATACAGAACTTTCAGGTGATGACCCTTCAGAATAGAAGCAAAGGGTTTCCTTTATGGCAGCAGTATATCTCACCTATCACTGTAAAGCTTAACCCACTGTGCAATTCCAAGAGAGCAAAGACCAGCCCGCTCTGGAGACACCCGTCCCACCGCCTGTCACAACACGCTCCAGAGACCGTCAGACCTTGGACTGTTCTCTGGCAACTTCAGGTACCTTCTTGGTGTCACACGGTAACGCGTCGCGTGCAGTCGCTGCAGTGACCCAACAGCACAGCCCACCTTGCACAGAGGTGGTCAGTCCAGCAGGGGTCATTTACTACCCAAAAAACGACGATGTTAAGAACAAGCAGGGTGCTGACCCTGCCCCAAACGCAGTTGGCGCACGACAAGAGCAGGTGTTCATCTCAAGGTGCTGCACTATCTTAGATGCCAAGTAACAGCCTTTCCTACACCTGTTCACCATCTCCTTCCAGCACTGTGGGAGTGCGTGAGAGCCAAATACCGAATCACAAGAAATAAAGCTCCTTCCTGAAGCGACGGCGTAGACAGGAGAGCACTCGATCGCTCTGACAGGTCATTGTTTGGCTGAGTAATAAATCCAAATCTATGACTAGGGTGACGCTACTGAACTGGGAAATGTTTTAACACTGTGCAAGCCATAGGACTGCAGAACAGCAGGGTACCTTTTTGTGTTTTGTTTTGGTTTTTGTCAGTTTTGCAGCCTTTTTACTCTTATGATTTTTTTTCTCCCACCAGAGGGCAATGCAATCCCTTCTCAATTTGGAAATTAGCTGGAGAAAGCTAGTGCATGAAAGGCAAAAGCTCTTTCCTCTTTCGGCTGCACTAGATTGAGAAAGAAGATGGCACAGAACATTACATTGTGGAAAATTACAGCTCGCTCATTCGGTGGTCTGCAATGCTTGAAGCTGAGAGGTCTTTCAATCACCAAAACACAATCACCACGCCAAAGCCTGCTGCTCTTAGAGAGCACAGCCATAAAATGACTGAAGTACTGGACAAATAAAGCCATGTTTTGTTTTTATTGGTGATTTCATAGCCAGCACCTGATCACAAAGCCCCTTCCCAGCATCTAGAATGGCTGCTGTCTGGAGCACGGCAGCTGTTTGCACGAGTCCGCAGCTCCCCTGGGCTCTCTTCACTTTGTGCTACACATCCACCGCTGCGAAACTGCTCAATGTGAGCCCTGTACAAGTACAATTTATTGACTACGAAGCCTACATTTGCCTCCCATTGTGGGGTGAGCGGAGACAACAGCATGGTCACGCTGCAGTCAGACATCTGTCATGTGAAATGTCATGGCCACTTACTCGTGCCAGGCTGACTCCTGTTGGAACCTTGTATGGAACATATTTTCTGTAGATATGACCAACTCTAGAGCACGGGATGTCCTCCATGCGACCTCCACACATCCATACCTGTGGAACAGCAGAGACACAGGTTCACTCCTGGTTATGTGGAGAAAAATGAAGAAGAAAAAAAACCAAAAGAAAGACTTTCAAGTCATGAAAAGCCTTAAACCAGATATTTTACTTTAAAGTACACTCTCTCTGTAACACCCTCCCCTCCTTGCCTTAGTCCTAAATCCTATAACTCCCCACTTTGAGCCATGCAGCAAGCCTTGATTTAGCACCAGTGTTACCAAGTCCAACGGCTAAACAGTTCAGTTTTGCCTTCTTTAGAGAAAAGAACAGAAAAAAACCCATCCAAGCACCCAGAGAACAGCACATGACACATTTATAATTGATATATGTTACTGCAGCAATAGTAACCTCAATAGTTAAACTGGACTGCCATAAAAGACCTGGGCGTAGGTTGTGTAACGTTGCTGTAAAAGGGAACCCATCTCTGTAGCACAGGTCATCTGTTACAGAAAACACCCCAGGGAACTCAGGAGCCTGTTCAAGTGCCAGAAACCAGAAGAAAGTGCTACTTTTTCCCCATGGTTATCACTGCTCTCATATAGTTTCATTCCTGACACGCACTCATTGCTTTTGCAGCCTTACAACTTCAGTAGAAATCCCTGCTTGGTGAAAGCATAATTAGCTCTAAAAAAGCCCTCAGAAAGTCACTGGAACACACTGCTAGTTGAAGAAGACCACCTCAAGCCTTTGTTCATGTCGAGATTAGGCCCAGACGTTTCTTTCCCCATCTGGGAAGATTTCACTTCGTGCCAACACTCTGCCACAACTTTCCTTTATCCTTTATTTATAGCCTGGATGTAATAGTTTTGTCCGAGTGAAACCAAAGGGAATGTTTTCCAAACCAGCCAATCTACTTCATTAGGTTTAAGAAATGTATTCATACGTGCTTCCCAAAGATATCTAATCAATACTTAAAGAAGTATCCTTCAGCAAGCAAGACAAATGACTTTCTGAGTTCTCCAAGCACGGCACTGTCTTGCCCTTCACTTTGTCCCTAGATCTGACGTTAACGCCCCAAAGGCAGCAGGATTTCAGAAGCTCCGCTGGCGCTGCTGCAGCGTTCTTGATCTCTCCATTCACTGTGGCTAATTTGAGCCACCGCAGTTCACTGTACAATTAGCTTAGTCAACAGCTTCACACATAACAGGCAATTCCATTAATATTCTACAGCGACAATATTAAATACTTAGCTCGGAAGAGAAATATTTGGCCAAGGCTGCTGCATAATTATTAGCTCTGACACGAAAGTCCTCTGGAGTTTCAGCTCTGTCTACCGGCCCTTACAATTACAGTCATTTGCTGACTGCGTATAACTTAATGGAGGTTAGTTGCTCTCAGTTAGAGGAATATTTTTCACAGGCAACTTCTACAGCTCAAGGTACTTAATTACATGTCGTTATGGTGAGAGAGACAAGAAGAAAGTTGACAAACACTCCTTCCACAGAATTTCATTCCTTTTGTCCCTGCTGTGTCTTGAGAGGCTGGTACAGAAGAGATGAAGATGAAAAAAAGAAACCAGCACTCAGCTTCTGTGATGTTTCTAGTGGAATTGGAAACGCTTCTTATTCCGTAGCTGCTGTGCTTTTTGCTGCAGAGGGCCGCAGAACGATTTCTCTGCTAGGAAATTAACAGGTAGGCTGAGAAAACACGAAAACAAGAATTTGGGGATGTTTTGTGACACAAACGGTTTGTGCAAGGCTGTGAGAGCTGCAACAGATCTTGGAACTATATAAAACTGCAGGAAGAGCTGAGGAAGCCGAGAGCTCAGTTGCAGGGGCACAGACGCTTCTCAACAACCCGAATTCTGACCCTGCAGCACCAAAGCCCCGTCTGCAAGCAGCTGCGTTTTAGTGCAACACAGGCCTGAATGAAACCAGCAGGTTTTTGTTGCACTTGCTCCCCGCCCACGGGATGCCTCACCTGCCCCGATGTCCAAGGAAAGGCTTCCAAACGGGCCTCTGTGAACACATCTCCTCTGAAAACACAACTTTCCTAAATGACCCGAGAAACAAGGACAGTGCTGTCCTGGCACTGCGGAGCTTGCGGGGCGGCAATGGGACAGCGCTGATCTCCCAAGCGCTGCATGGGGGGTGTGGGGACCCAGACAGAACTGGTGATCCGCTGGGACAAGAGCTCCGAGCTGGCACAAGACTCCAGGCACAGGAGATGACGTTACAGAAACTCATGTAATGGTACGATAAGAAAAGCTACTTAACTTACTGAACAAGTAAAATCTAAGATCAGCTTTGCAGGCTCTATTCCTAATCACACTTTAAAATATTTACTCCCAAATGATGCTGCAATTACCAGTGCCGCGTGGAGGCAATGGAAAGCTTCCTATTCCCTGCTAGCAGAGCTCAGTGACCCTTTCAAGGTACTTTGCCAACTCAGTGCCTTTTTAATATTGTCTCATGCTGCAAGTGACAGTGTGGCACTTGCAGTACAAATCTAATTTTAAAAGCATGCTTTCCTTTCATTCATTGCTGCTTTGATTTATTTTATTAGTGAGCTGCTTTGTGTGGTGACAGAACTCATTACAACCTCCATAAAGACAATTACCAGTCTTTATCTATAAAACTGGAAGAAGGGGGAAGAGGGAAAGAACGTGACATGCATTGGTAAAACACTGCTAACAAAAGCTTCAGAAAGTTAAAGGTCAGGGGAATCACATCCAAGGGTCTGTCAAGGAATAACTGCAAGTGAAGCAAACCCAAAATAGCTGCGTGCCAGCTAGCTGAGAGAACGCGTCCACTCAGCGAGCGGTATTTGGCTGTTTTTAAACAAGGGTACAGTTAACAGGCATGACACGCCACAACTTAGGCTGCTAAAAATACGGCGCTGTCAAACAGCTGAAGCGGTGCTGTTCCGTGGGGCAGCACCTCGCGCCTTCACGTAACACCGGCTGTCACTTGCTGGGTTTTCCTTAGGCCTGGAGAGCCGCTTTCTTCTTGTTGTTTTACGGAAGGGTGAGATGGTGCCTCATCTCCCTGACATGACAGTAAACATCAGAGCTTGAACCTGACGCGCTTAATTTCAATCAGCCATTTACTAGAACATGGTGAGAACAAGAATTAAAGCTGGTCAGGCAGACAGTGTTTCACACTATGATCTAATCAGATCTCATTAGGAGAGAACAGGAAATTTCTCTTCTTCCTCGGGCACAATTTTACCAATCTACATTCTGAGCGAGGCACCTAGCAGCTGACAAATCTGCTAGAATCAAGAGAAAACTTGGCTACGCTGAAGCGATGCCGCAGGAGATTTTTCTAAGGCCATAATCTCACCCTAATAATAAAACCATATACAAGAGAAGTAAAATAACAACACTGGCGATATTACTTCCATCTTCTCAGTGGCCTGGAGACCTGTAACTCTCTATTCATAAAGCAACTCCAGAGCCTTTGACTCAGCCAGTGCGCTATGAAAGCACAAGATAATATGTCACCTATTCTCTACATGGGAATGTTATGCTGATCCAATTCCCTCTCTGCTATTTCAGAAAACAATATCACGTAAGACAGCTGACCCTCTCCTCTCAAACACACAATACAATACCGCAGTTGGTGTCTGAACACAAATTATCTGGGTGTACAAGGTTTATGGTTTCCAAAGACTGCAACCTTATTGAGCCAATGCTCCCCAAGAGAGGAAAAAAAAAAAAGCAACACAAAGAAAAGAGTAAAGCCTTGAAAAGAAAGCTGGTTCTGCAAGCCACAACAAAGATAAAGACCATGGGATGGACCAACGGAGAGAAGCTGGCTGGGTGTCTGAGCACACACTGAAAGGTGGGAAGAAAAGGACACAGTGGGGAAGCCAAGGGGGTTCTCTGCATAACGAGGTGAGAGGATAGAAGCAAGGGCAACCAATAATTCAGGGAAATCATAATCCTCTGTATTGTAAGCATCAGCTGCTATCGCAGCTGGGATTTACTGCTCTATAAAAGATTAAAGTAGCTCAAAAAGCGCTGGGATCTGTATGTTTGCACAACACCTTCGCTCACACAACATACACCAGCACAGCCTCTCCTTACTGTCCGGGGCGCTTCAGAGTAATGACAGCACTTCCCCCCAAAAAAATCACATTTCAGGCTCCACTTTCCTGCTGCTGCTTGGTGGGAGGCTACTCTGGAACCTGAACCAAGCACATAAGGGTGAAGAGAAGCCAAAAATTCAAGTCAATGGGCTGAAACTCATCTCTGCATCACCAGATAGGAAAGGAGAAAGAAGCCACCCTGTACTGCAGCTGAGAGCCTGAGAATTAAGCAGCGTGTGCTGGCTTAAAACAAAACAAAACAGCAACAACAAAAAACCACACAAAAAAAGCAGCAGAATGCCCGGCCTGTTTCAGTGTGGGCAAACACGAGCTGTTGGAAAGCGGTGTATGTGCCTGGAATGAGCAGCGGAGGCTCCCAGTCCGCACTAACCTCAGTGAAATGCTGTCAGAAGCGAACCCTTGGCAGCTGCGTCCTCACTGAGCACCTGCCAGGAGGCCGGTGGCAAAACGTGAATCAGAAATGTGCTGCTGACACGGGGCAAGGGAGATGCAGGCGCTGGATACGCAGAGAGATGCTACGGAGCACTTGGGTTTGTTGGAAAACATGCAATGTGCTTTCGGCTGTGGAAATCAGGAGAAGCAATCCACGTCGATACTTTGGGAAAAGGATCTGGAAAAATGCAGTGATCTACGATCACCAGAATAAGTGCAGTGGATGTTTCCTATTGCTGAAGCAAGGAGTGAAGACCACAAGTACTACCCATCCCTTTTCCCCCCTTACTTGCTCTTTCCAGGGCATCTGTCAATATGGCCTGTTTGCACCAAGCCCTTTGAATTTTATGGCATTACAATCTCTGAATTACAAGACAAACATTTCTAAAACTGAAATGATGTATCACCTAGTGAGAGACATTCCAGATTCTCATTCTTCGCTCTTGAAGTGCAATGTACAATTAAAAGATTGAGAACCACACCACTCAAGATCTGAGGTACAGAGTACATCTATATTTATGCCTATACAAATCAAAGACATAATTTTTCCTCTTCTGTTCCCCCATATAAAAAAAAATCAGAGACTATATATTTATGGAAGAGAGGCGTGAAGAAGTTTAGTGAAGATTACGTAAGCCAAACAGAATAGAAGCCACAAAAAATACTGGAAAAGAGGCAACGTGATCGCAAATAAAACTGAGTGTACATAAGTGCTGTACAAAGTAGCATTTGGAGAAAGGAACAGTTTCAATGCTTCATATATAATGCTCCAAATTAAATATATTAATCTCAAAGAAAACGAAGTGGTTATGTAGGCAGCGGAATCTGCGTATTTGTGGAGTATGCAGGAGCATTCAGAAAATCAGAGCTATTAAGTTGTGGTTAGAAAAGACACATTGTCACTTTGGGTAAAGTCTTAAGGTTTGTTCACATCGTTGCAGAAAGATACAAAAGACAGGAAAAACTGTAGAAAAGTAGAAGTCTGGAAGTGGCTCCCGAAAAGCACAAAAACCGAACAGAGAAACTATGGCTGTCGTTAGTGGCAGCAGAATGGAATGGTAACAAGTGCCACGCACAAAGAGCTGTGCGTGCTTGTTCACCCTTTCTCCAAAACCCAAGAACGCGCTCTGAGGTCAGCACCTCCACCGAGAGGGAGGAGAATGGGTCTTGCACCATGGTTCTTGCACCATGGGGATCCACAGCACAACTTGCTCAGCACATTCTGCAAATGGGGCTCGTGGAGCAGCGAGGCTCATTTGAACAAGCGTAACACCTGCAACTCAGACTCAAGACCGTAACCTTCCCGTTGCGTTGGGTGATGACCTGAAATAGGAAGATCCCTGACCTATAGAAGTCCTCGGTTACAGGCTGAGCTATTCTGGGTACACACAAGTAAGAAAAAGAAGCAGCGTGTGTTTCCTGTTTCAATATGGAATGGATAGATGGACTCCTCCATTTCTAGTCTAGAAATTTCTGTTTTAAGGGATTGAGAAGACCCAGAAACGGCAGTTTGGGTTAGAAAGTTTGTTTCCAATTTAAAGTTCATTTACATTTTTTTTTGTCCCTCCAGCATGCTATGTTTTCTAGTGATGTTTGGTGTACATCTTCTATACAAGGAGCAAGGCTATTAATAGTTTGATCCATCCTCCAGCTAAGTGTTTTCTGAGGTGCTAAACGCCGATGGTTTCTCTGTTCGCTTGCCTTCCGCCTGGAAGTTTCTTCACAGGAGGAAGCAGAGCCAGCTGATGACAAATATGTACCATCTCAAAACAGCAAGGCAAGAGGCTCCTAAATAAACTTGTTTATTTCCAGTCTCTCAGCAACAGAGCCCTGGATTTTAAAATAAAGGCAAAAAAAACCCTGTAAAGCACAGCCTATATGTGGCCAAAAAAAGAATATGCTTAAGGAAAAAAAAAATTTAAAAAATCTACTCCTGGTGAGGCTTGAGAAGGCCAGATCTGATGGAATGGATCAAAAACCAGCAGCACAAAGAGCACCTGCACCCACAGCCCCCAGGCACAGGAAGGGATCCCTTGTCAAAGCCAGGCTGTACATCTGACACACTTAGAATCTGAATTCCTATTAGACAATAAATAATGTGAAAACAGGTACCCCACACCTCGAACCAGAATTTTAAATTATTTGACAGTGCCCCTTTAACTACGAAAATCTCAGTTTGCTTCTAAAGGTAGAAACGCAGCTCTAAGCTCGCCAGGAAATGTCATAGCTTCATAAATTCTATGAACAAACCTTCTATTCTTGCAATTCCAGCAGAATTATTAAATCTATCAGCCACAGATGAATGTATCAATTTATCTTAATTTCTGAAAATACACTGAGCCTCTTTCAGTTAAAACTTCATTTTTCTGTTGCACAATGAAAGAAAAAAGGGGTCTTTGCAGAGATTAATTAAAGCAAATTTATCCCTCCATAAATTACCATCTCTGGACTGAAATAAACCACAGTGTGTTTCAGAGAGGATAAGCAAACAGCTGAATGCAGCCGCTTTATTTCCTGCAGATCAAGCAGTGCGACTGTCCGCTGTGGCATTAGAGACAAAGGGCTGGCCCAGCCGCTGTCATCGCTCTTAGAAAGCAGCGTTTTCCAAAAGGGACAAGAAAAAGAGGCTGAATGCTGCCCCTCCTGCAGAGAATGATGTTGTTATACCATTTCACTACATGCAACACAAAAATAAACGGCTCCAACCACAATGGCATCTCCAAAGAGGGTGACCCCCCCGCCCCTCCCAGCCAACATTACATAGGATAAGGGACCTCCAATGTGACTTTATTAGTTTTGGGTTTGGGTTTCGTGTGTGTTGTTGTTTGGTTCTTTTTGGTGAGCAAACAATGGAAGAAAACACATTGTCTTGAAAACATCTTTTCTTCCATTGTTTGCTGTACAGGAGTACATGGTGCATACATACAGTAATCCGGCTTCCTTAATCTAGTTTTATATGCATAGAGACACTGAGATTTAGGAATCTATTTTGTAAGAGATCAACCATAACCTGTTTGTCAGGGGACATATGAGGAATTTCAGATGCTGAAGCTAAAATGCAGTATGTTAGCCTCACTACCATCTTTTTGCCCTGTGCTGAGGTCAACTGGCTTAGTCCAGTGGCATCCAGACACCTGTAAGATTATATATGCAACCTCTGAAAGAGAAATTGTGTGGTGGCCCAAACAGAGTTTAATGTAGACACCTTTACTCAATTTGCTCCAGGCTATGGAAAGGATTCCCACCACTGAAAAGAAGACAAGCCACCAGCCTTCAGTGGTCTGGGACATTCCAGTGGGTTTCCTAGAACTGATTTCGGTTTCCCATACTCCAAGATAACCCAGGTACCAGTGATCTTTGTAGGTCACAGTGACTCATTACTATTAGCATGTATTTCTGGTCAGCTGGCTAACTCTTATTTTAAAGCCCTCAACCGAACAGCTTGCGCAATCAGTAACAGAATTGTCCCCAAGCCAGGCAGATAATGATCTGAAGTCATTGCCAGCAACAGCGTTATTATCCCAATTGTTGAGGATTTCTTACAGGGTAATTAATCGTCTCAGTGCCTTGCAGCCAGGAGTCAGATGGATCGACTGCAGACAGTAAGTTACTCTCATCTCTGGGAACTCAAACTCAGGACTGACGTACTCAACTGGGCAAACACTGAGCTGCCTGAATCCTCCTTCCTTCAAGCAGGAGAGTATTTTTCATTGTCTTGCCGGGGTGAGGATTAAGCAGCCTGACAGTCAGAGAGAGCTGCAGACGAGCTGACTTACCCTTGCTGGGAAGAGCGTACGGATCTGAAGCTGTGACCACAGACCGGGGGACACCCCAGCTAATCATGCTCCAAAACTGACCCTCACAAATGACTGGTCACATCATCGCTGTTTCTTCTGTGTACTATCAAACTACTCCCAGCTCTTTCACCTTTAGTCACACGCAAAAGCAAGGACAAGATAGATCATTCACATTCCGTTCCTCAGAACAATTATTACTTTTCAAAACAAAAAGTAATTTCCAGAGAACATAGCTCACCTTAAAGGATATTTCATACTGCTCTCCTCCCCATATCTCCAGACCTGCATCATACCCTCCCAGCTCCCAGAACCACTTTCTATCGACTGCAAACAGTCCTCCAGCCATTACAGGAGACCTTAAGGAAAAACCAGACTCCATATTACAAACACATTCATAGATACAGATCTCTAGCTAAACATTTAAAAAACAAAGCAAGATTTGACAAATATTATTTTCACCACACAGTGTTCCCAGTGCCTCTGCAGCCCTGTTGAGCACTGAACAGTTGGTTTTGCATTATCTACTAATTTCCCACTTGCAAATGAGGAGGACCAGAGTAGGCTGCCTTCAGAAGCAGTCAATGTCCCTCCTCCAAACAGGCAAAAAGAGTCACCACCAGGTGACAGGACACAACCTCTCCCACAGGGACCCATACGCTGCACAGGGGATGCTCTGTCTCAGAGATCCAATCAAGTTATGGAGCTTGACCTCAAAAAGTGTTTTGTTGGGTTCTTTTTGAACACTGCAGAAGGACAGCAGAACTGTCTCAATGTTGGCAAACACAGCAACAGCAGAACATAACAACCGCAGATTTACTTCTGCAATGCACTGCAATCATCAAAATTGCTCTAATTATTCTGCTAGGTTTTCTTCTTCCGCCACCTGGGAATGACATATAAGGCGCCATTGGTTTCTTGCTTTCAGCAGAGCATTAGGGATACTAAGTTATGTCTGAAAGATCTCGGTAATAAAGGACCACATTAAGTGTTACACACCAGTTTTACATGAAATGTTAACTTCTGCAGGAATCGAGGTGGCAAAAAATAACAGTAAAAAGGAGTGTTCACAGCTACTACACAAGGCATTTCTTTTAAACCAACAAAGCAAACAGCTGCCAAAAAGCAAGCAGCTTAACACCAGCTTCTGACTTTTATGACACTGAGATGTAAACCAACCCTGTAACAGGGTGTTATTTTGTTAGCCAGCCTTTACCATGCTGCATTTCAGTAACTTACTCAAAGGGATCACTGGGATCAAGTTTCTGTAACTCAGGAGGAATAGGGATCCGCTTGTAATACATCTCCCAGTCAAATGCACCTCGCATTGCGTCTCCAGCCTGAGTCTCATATCCAAAGTGGTCATGATCAATAACATCAATCATAGGGCAAACGATAGTCTTGCGGTTTCGGGCAATGCGATCTGAAGATTGGAGAAACATGTTAGAAAACCTGCACCTGCTGGTTTCGTTGACCATGAAATTACAGAAAAGAGCATCAAAACATGAATTTGTCTAAGAACGACACTCATTCTTCCCATTAATTCCTTTTCAGGCAGGTGCTCCACTTGATATTAATTCAAGCTAAAACTATTGAGATAGAAACACCAGGCACTCATGCAACAGTGACCATCACCAGAAGCAGAATAGAAGGACACAGCCACACTGTCACAGATACCTAAACCACCAGGCTAGAAGCAGACAATCTTGTACGTAGTGAACAGTCCTTATTTGACCAAGCGACAGGGATGTGAACCCTTCCCGCACTGATTCAAAGCCAGGGCAATAACCGTCGTTACCACCCAGCTTTAATTGCTGTGCCAGAATCTGGCAGGACGTGATTCAGACTCATGGTGTAACTACGCTCAGTGGGCTCAAGAAATGCAAGTGTACGTCTTCCCTTCAACCTTCTCTTCCAACCAAATAATCCAAGACAGGATTAATTCCTGCAGAAACATCTGGAACTTCTTAAATACTTTATAACTGAGACGGTCTCTTTTTGGAACTTTCAGGGCAGAGGCGACAAATGATGTTTCAGTTTCCAATGCAAGCCTAACACAAATCCTTTCTATGCTTTAAAATTAAAGCATACTCATGGCATTTGGGCTAGTTCTGTCCTCCCTCCCCGGGGCTCATGAAGCTGCAAATGTTTTACATCATTACCATATGCAAGCCGTAGTGAAAACTACAGTATTACCATCCAACAGTCTTGCTGACAAATCTGAGTAGTTTTTCTTAAACCTCCACTTGACTATTGTTGCCACAGTTTATTTGACAGAGTCGCACCTCAGAGACAGCCTGGACAGGCCACTTGCAGTGGGGTTGCAGAGGAGTTTGGTATTGGCCAGAGGCAGGGAGCAGAAACAGAAGGCACCGTTCTTTCCGTTAGTCATCCCTGAAGAGAACTGACACTGTAAAACTGATGCCTCCTTCAGGATGAAGCACTGCCTTGGAAAGACTGCACGTGTTCTACAAATACATACTGGCAGCTGACATTCACAAGTATTTTCCACAGGCTTGCAGACTATGAAGTTAAATATATTTATATAGGAGGAAAAAACCAAACCAAACCAAAACTAAAATCTACTTAAAAACCTGTATGTGAAGATCTCTTCTGTATCATAAAGCCATGCCTGTCTGCAAGCTGCTGAATGACCATGTGATAGGTTACTCTTCTAGCAAGCTGTAAATTATTTAAGATTTTATTTAGTGATGAAACAGAAGACTATGATCTCTGTTCTTTAACTAAGCAAAGCATGTGATAGGGTTATTGCACAGTGTAGGACTCCAGAATAGAAAAAAATTCTTGTATTAAAGGGCACAAGTTGCCAACGATTCATCTCAGTCTTAACGTTGGTGGGGTTTGTTTTGTTGGTTTGGTTTTGTTTTGTTTGTATTGGGGATTTTTTGTTTGTTTATTTGGTTGGTTTGTTTTTTCTTTTATCTTCCTTTTGCCCATTTACAGCACGAGGGGAAAGCAGCAGGTGGAAGTAAAATGAATTCAACACCAACATCTGCTGCCGGCTCTTTAGCCGTTCAGCCTTCAGCCCTGTATGGCACCAAAACTCACCCAGCAGAGGAGGCAGCCAGTTCACGTTGGCCTCGCAATGGGAATCCAAGAAGGTGATGACATCCCCTATGGCCACAGAGGCCCCCAGCATCCGCGTTCTTATCAGCCCTTCTCTCTTTTTGGTTCGGAGGATCCTTACATTTGGGAACTGGGCCATATAATCTTCCAGGCGTTTCTTCAGGTGTTCTGTATGAAAATGAGAAATTTAAACACTGTAACAACTGGTTTCTTAAAAATGCAGCTCCTTTTTTACCAGAAGGAGATGGCTTTGGAAGTACATCCTGAATCAATGGAATAATAGGAAAAAGGAAGCAAGAATAACTTTTTATATCCAGAGTTTAAACATAACTGCTTAACCAAGACTTTTGAAGATGTTCTAAAACCATAGAAAGAATAAAAACTCAGGAACTAGGAGAAGACGGAGGAGGGAAGAAAACAGCAGAGGAAGAGGAGAAGGAATAAAAAGCCAGCTGGCAGACCTATGGGAGAAGTTGATCAGGACAGGGATTCTTGGACACTTCTGTGGAAAACCAGGGAAGCTCAGAAGAGACATGGCACAATTCACTTTCAGCAGTAAAATGCTCTCGGTGCATTTGTGTTTGTTTTCTTCAAACCACACAATGAGACCATCCACTCATACATACATAAAAAAAAGCAAAAAGCCTCAGCAGACATCCCTTCAAGCCGGCAAGGCCTACACAGCCACTGTGTACGTTTGGATGCCTATGTTAAATGCTTATCAGAGGAGATATTTGAAATATTTGTGCTATTGAATATGGACTGAAGCCACATCTGAATAATTAGCACAGACACTTGCAGTCGCCATGATTAACAAGAACTCAAACAGGAGAGCTGCAGAAAAAATTACTGAGTGATCAAAACAATGGACAGACTGTTTAGATATGGACGTAAAAAGCTTGGTCTATATAAAGAGCGAGGGGCACAAAGCTGCCTTTACACCAAAGAAAAACCTAAAAATAAGCAAAGAGCTGACGCTGGCCTAATCACTAGCGGGTTGATCTTTAGGCATCTGAAGTTTTGACCTACTTGACAGCAAACCCCATTCAGAGCGTGCCAGGGACTGCTCATTAACGCACTGTGATCCACCGCCATCAGCAACCTCCGAGGAAACGAGCCTCGCTAGGCAAAAGCTGGTTTGTCAAATGAAGCAATTAACTGATCTTAAAATCTCACACAACAAAACTTGAATAGAGGCAATCGCTCAAATACCAACAACCTCATAGGTTTATTTGATTTGACTATGGGGAACACATCCACTGCCTTCCGTGTAGCAGAGTCTTCCTTGGCCTCCAAAGCAGGCAGGAAAGGCAGGGGCTGAAAAGGTGAACGGTGTGAAAGTGCCCTGAACAGGGCACCAGGGAAGCCGGGTATTGGAATAGTTCTCTAAAAAGAGCAAAGGGGTAAATTAACTGATGAGCTCCCCCCATGCTGCTGACCCAGCAATTGTGCTTCAGGGTTTTAGCCACTAGAGGAAAAAAACGGGCAAAATCCCTGTGATTAACACAAGTTCCGCACCTTCTCTTTGAAGCAGCCATCACCTGCTTTCCTTCAAAGATCACCCAAACCAACTTCTTTGCTTTTGAGGTATTCCTAGCGAGCTCTTTACCCTTATTAAAGCTTTATTTAACATTCCCCAGTTTTTTTTGCTCACAAATGCATTTTAGTGTTTTGCCTGACAAGTCTAATTGTCTCACAATATCTACATATGTTTCCCTGCTCAATAGAGCCCTTAGTACTTCTTGCTGTCTAGCACGCTTTCCCCTCATCCTTTTCAAGTCTCTTCTGAATAGATCCTCTCAAGCAACCAGAAATTTCGTCCACTCAATTACAGATTTTTCAAATAAGGGCCTTCCATAGAGACTAGATATATTATCAGTACAGCTGCCTTCCTCCTGAGGCAATGGGTAGACTTTAAAAGCCAACAAAAAAGAGGAGAAAAAAAAAAAAGAAAAGAAAAACCACCACTGTTTAACATCACAGCTCATCCTTTGCCATTGTTAGTTTATCACAAAAGATGAGTTCATCAGAAAAGAGAACAATCAATCCTCACTTCAAGCACAAATCAGCCAAGCCCAAGGCAGGAGGTACAGCTTAGTTAATCTACCCAAGATGAGATAAACATGAGCGTGGCTGTGTGTTATAATAAAGGAGGTGACCATCAGACAGAAGCTCTGGGTACGCCTCCTCGAGCAGCAGCCACACATACCATAGCACTTGCAAGATCAGACCCCACAATATTTATGTTATCTAAACCAGACCTACACAGCGCTGGAAAGTCTTAAAAAACCTAAAACTCCAAAACAATGGAAAAAAATACATAGACTTTCTGTAACTGATTTATTTTGATACAAACACGAAGACGAGACTGTGAAAGATCCCAGAGGTTTGTCTTCCACCTGTGTGCTGGTCCTTCTACATTTTGGCATCATACACCTTTCTGAACTATCCTGGTTTCTTGTGCAAATTCATGTGTGGTGCCACCTGAAGGCAGCCCAGCCGATTCCTCTGGGCTGTGTTATTTCCAAACAGAAGGGAGGAAAAGCCAGAGGGGACACGTACCAAGTGCTGTCCGGGCAGCCGGGAGGGATGATACTAAGACACGCCGGTCCTAATTGCTGCAGAAATATCTACACTCGATTATTGCATTTTGTAAGGTTAAGACTTATGTAGCATGAACTGCAAGCAAGCAGACTTCATTGCATCGCCTCTCCCTTACTAAAGAGTCACAGACTTCCACGCAATCTCACAAACAACATACAAAACACAGAGAAATCTACTTTTCAAAGACAAGGTTTTCTTATTTCCTTATCCCTGTGCTATTCCTGCCAACCAGCCTGGCCCTTACAGACCCAAACAGAAAATATTTATTCACTCTATTACAAATATTGTCACAATTAAGTCAATTTTTGCTTTTAAAAGCAAATCTGAAAAAAAACCAAACAAGTGGCCTTAACTGCTACGAAACTTTATGAGGCTTTAAAAAATATATTATAGAATCTTGTCACACTGAGTAATTTTTATTACAAGGGCAATTTTCTTTAATGAAAGTTGTTAGGTGAACTGGATGGATTCCAATGGCTGCATCTACCCTGGGCAAAGTAATACAGCCCAAACACATAAATGAGACTAGGATTATCTGCAAATTAAAAACTAGACTAGTAGCCTGCTAACAGACTTCGTTATAAACGATATACAGCATATACATTACGAGTACCAGTTAAAAACTACTGCTTTCTTTAATTTGAGCTGTAAATAAAGCTGTGTAAAGATAGCAGAGAAGCTTCAAGAGCAGGCCTGCTGAACGTAAGCAGTCCCAAATCTTTCCAAAATAACACTTTTTTTTTTTCCCTAGGCTGAATTCCTGGGGTGGATTATCTTTTTTTTTTTAGAGCTTAAAGAGGCAAATACACAAAAAACAAGACAACTTAGATGTGGATCTGCAGAGCCAGAGCAGATTAAGTGGCTCTGCAGTCGCAGGGTCCATGGGACTCGGTTGTTGAAGTCAAAGCAGAAGTCACTCAGCCCATCCCCTCATGGCAAATCGCTCAGATCCTGCCCGTCTTCCACACCCCATCGGCTCTGCCGCGTTTTCACTGAGGCTTCTGCAAAATCACCAACTGGTCAGAGCCAAATCAATTCAAAACACGCCACGAACCTAAGTAATTTTCTCACGGTGGAAGAGAACCAGCAATTCTCAAGTTTCTGACATGTTTTTAAACAACGTCTTGCCCGCCTGCTTTAAGTTCAACAGCTATTCCTCTCCAGAGCTGCTCTGCAGCACAAAGGACCCTCCTTCTCTCGAGCTTGCCGAGCTCAGTTTTGCAGGGAGCTGCAGGCCACCGGAGTCCCGCAGCTCACGCCTGGCCTGGTTGGTGTCCCTTTCTGTCCCCAAATCACACGCCAAGACCTGAAGCACCTGCTAAGAGGTAACTGCATGTGGGGTGGTTCACCTTCCCCACAGACACCCACAAAAGCCACTGCTACGTGCAACCAGTGTGCACCTCCCATCCTGGGCAAACCGGGTGCCCATGCCAGGCTGCTTCCCAGGGGGTTGGGCGAGTTAAAGAAAAGTGGCTGCATCAGGTCTGCTGAGAACTTGAGAGTTTGTTTTGTTTTTAAGCAGGAGACGTGGCTTAAAAGACGTGGAAGTGATGACTCGGGTCATTCTCTCCTGAGATGCAAAGATGGGGGTTGTTTTGAGGAGGTCACTGGGCTCTTTTAGAGCAGACCCATGTTCTGGTGGCACCTTGGGACTCTCCAGAGCTCAGATGGTTAACACAACCTCCGCCTCGGGGTGCAGTGAATCGTGGGCAGCTGCAACTGAGGGATGCTCAACACACATTTGCTTTCTGTACTTTGAGGGATTCATGTTGAATGTTTTGAATAATACGGCCATCGCTCAGGCTTTTGAGCTGTCAGGGTCATTAATAGATTCCAGGGCCAAAAAAACAGCAGATTTTTTTTTTTTTTTTTTTTTTTGTTTTTATCCCATCCCATGGAACCTTTATTTTCACAGATGTTTGAACTCACAGGAGCTGCAAGCAAACTCAGGCAAACTGTCCTCTGCAGAGGAGGGCAGGGTAAGGCTTTCGGGACTCACAGTTTGTTCAGCAATAACATTGTTGGCATAAAGCCTTTTTATATATGTCCCTGTAACATCTCTGCAGTATTTGGCAGGGAAAGGAGTACCAACCTTTGTGATCTTGGGACAGAAAAAAAACAATAACTCATTTTAAGTACCAGTCAGGACTTGAAGCTACAATACAGATTTATGTCCAGAGAAAGAATTAGGAGGCAAACATGGCACAAGTAGGACAGGGGAAATGTTTTATATGTTACTTCAGACACTATCAGCTTTGGTTTCTCAATTTTACACCACAAAGCACATCTGCAGCTCTAGTGTCCTTGCTCATGAGTACCATCAACCCAATCCAGAATGAACCGCACTGCAGAAATACTCACAGACACCTTCCCGTGCTACTCAGATGCCACCAGTCAAACCAGAGTTCCCTCTGCCCTGGCTCCTGCCGAGGTGTTTTGCTCCGGTTTACACTCAGAAAGTTGAAGATAACATGAAGACGGGAGAGCCGCTGCCCTCTGGAAATTCAGGGAACATTCCCCCTCCTGCTGAAGGGCAGATGGCACAGGAGGAGAGGACAGGAGGATTTGCAGAATTCCCTTCCAAGAAGGCAGGGCTGGTTTCCCTTCCCTGCAGGTTGTTTTGGATCGTGTCCACTCACCAGGACCTGAAGTGCAACTGTTCAGCCGGCATTTATTTACGGGTTACCCCAGGCTCCCGTCCCTGCCCTCCCCAAGCAGACGTGCTTGTTTAAGATTACAAATGAATCCATTCATCTTTACTTCGACACTTGGTCCTAACATGCTGTTTAACAATTTAAGAATGAATTATACTTCTCCTGGATCTATCACAATGTGAAAGCCAGGCCTCCCTGAAATAGAAAGCTCTACATCATTGAAATTACCATCTCTCCCTGTTTTGGTGCAGATGAGTAATCTTTCTAAATAGCAAAATGTGCTGTTATCCAAACAAACAGCACTTACACTAGTTCTAATTTTTTTTCAGTGTTTTCACCCTCTGATCACTGAAGTTGGTTGGGAGGATAATAAACTGATTTAATAAATTGTGCTACGAACACCAGCCCCAATAATAGCAAACTGATTAAGCTGATCACAGCCTTCCAAGCTGAATCGTCTTACAAGGAGGCGGCAGCCTGGGAAAGGAGAAAATTAATATCTGTTGCTTCACTGATTACAGTTCTGTGGTAGACTCTTACAGGAGGGGAGGCCCAGCTTCCACTGCTCATTCTCCATCAGTGTTGGGTCTCAGCACATCTTTACAAATGAAAACCGGGGGGAAAAAATGGGTTTCTGTGCATTGGACGAGAGCTGAAAGTGTACCAGCCCACTTGCTATTAATAATGCAGCAGTCATCACTGTTTAGATTGTATCAAAGATTAAAAGAAATAGGTTTCTGGAAAGCTGATTGACTTTATTAACTTTCTAAATGTTTTACAACCACGCTTACATTTTAGGTGCAATGAAACGCACAAAACTGGAAGTGTGCGACCTAAGAAACCAGACCGCAAGTCGCTGGGCAAAGCCGACCTGGGTGAGCCTGTGCTGTGCACTTTGTAAACTCAAGTGCAAAAACTTCTGCTGTCTTGCCTCTATCATCAATTATTTCCTGAACTTGCAAAGGGAACTTTCTCATAGCTTTCTCCACCCTACAGCAGACGTCCAAACCCCACTCACTTATGGCTTCAGGAGATACTAGTACTGAACACAAAGGTGTAATCTTCAAATGAGAAAATTCACGTTTACTGGCATTAGCATATAAATGCACCCAGGCCCTAGGGACAGTTTAGTAGGCTGCATTTCCAAGCAGGGAAATACACAGGGAATAATCATCTTAGTTACAGCATAACCTCTTAATCTCTCAGCAAAGTTCATCTGTAAAGAAAGTCTATTCCAACTGTTTCTTCCCGAGGGAGTCCAGAAGAATCCATTTACTCATCCTTAATGCTGTAAGGCGCAAGCATATTTTGTTCATAAGGAGCACTGAGGCCAACCTGTAGTGTGTGCATCAGTTCTTAAATCCTGCATTGACTCCCTGGTCAACCAACAACATCAGTTTTTCCACCTATGCCATAACTCATCTTTCCCAGGGGGAACAGTCATTCTCATTAGTTTACTCTTCTCCCTTCCCATTTCATTAAATATGTATCAAGATTAAAGGACCCATTTAGATTTTTTCCTCTTCTGACGTCTACATTTGATCTAACAAGGTGATTTGGTGACTCTCTGTCATTTCCTTGCCGATTGCTTTTAAACATCAGAGAGAAAGCTTTGCTGACACACAGACTAGATGGCTGCAGGTTTTGGCCTTTGTAGCTGCTGAAACAGGAGCAAACTCCTTGCAGCACACTTAATATTCCACTCAAGTTTGATGTAGCCATGGTGACTGGCAGGAAGGGTATTACTGTCCCAAATGCTGCCCTTCTACACGGGGAACCTGTGTCCTTATCTTAAGGCCAAATAAGTGGTTTTGGTTATCCAGTTGTTTAACGAAGGGAATGTCAGCATTCCTGCTCAACGCTATAATAACATCCTTCTACTAAATCAATAAACACTATGGGCAGGTGAAAACGCTGAAAACCATGAAGCCAAGCAACCCCATGAATGGCATCACCACCTCCAGCACTCCGAGGCTAATACACCACACGCTGGTCCAGGATCCTGCATATTCTTACTCTGCTTCCCATACTAGAGTTAAAAATCATGAAAGACCGGATTAGTCTTTAATTGCCTTTAATCTACATTATCAACTGCTTTCTGAGCACTCGAGGGACAAGCAAGGGTGCAAAAGTGTTTCAGAAGTCACAGGACAGAACAAACCCAATTGAACGCGACTCTTCCACAACCCACAGAGCTCAGAAGAGAGAGGGTGCACAGGGATGGAGTCAGAACTAGATGGGTTTGCTGCTGCTCCTCCTGGGGAGCACGTCGGTCGGTGCACATTGATTGGACATCGCCAGGTACTGGACAGGGTATCGTGACATAAACCTAAATCCTATGATGGACAGCAAGAAGAAAATTTGCCATCAGTTGGAAAGATGCAGGCGAATGAAGTGTAAAGACATTTAATGCTGAAACATTTTGGAACATATCAAAGCTGTGAGATTAAAGCCTTAAAAGTCACTGAGTTTTGCTGGGGGTAAAATTAAAAAAAGGCCAAACAATCTAGTCCTCAGAGATTCAGTTTTGCCTTCATCAGTAGTATTCACATAGAAAGAACTTCTCGACCTGAAAGTATTTGCTCTGTGCAAAACAACAAAAAGGGAAAGATTCTACAAAGAGCACAAGAATTAACAGAAAATTCTACTCTGGACTTCTGTCGTGTTGGAGAACACACCATTAGGCCCAAGATACAATCCACACAGAAGTTGCTTTGACTTGGTAGGAATGCAGCCCTTTGGAGTCCAAAGGCTTTGAGCTCAAGTGTCTAAGTGAGGAAGAACAACTATGGAGTCTAAAATTAACAGCACAGACTTATAAAACTTTTGCTTTGGGGTTGCAGCCCAATGCAATATTGGAAAACCAACAGATAATCGTTCATTCCTATAATAATGCTCATATGTTGATAACCATGAATGACAAAGCAAAAACATTTGTCTTGTAGTCTGTGTCAGAGAACAGAAAATGAAGTATTTGGCAAACACAAAAGTTACCAACAGAGCTGCTGGACACAGACACATTTGACTTGTAGAAACAAACTCTGGCATTTCAGGAGTATATTCTACAACTTACACTTTACTCTTCTAGACCTCTTCACTGTAAGTTCCCAATGCTTGTTTAGTTTATTGGCAAAGAATGCAACTATTACAACAAGTCACTGACATCTGCCAGAGAGGTCAATAAATCTATTCAAGCCTGAAGCACAAATCTGGGACTGCTCACGGCTGTGCTGATACCAAAATTAAAACTTCTCATGGACAACACTGTTCTCACCTGACACATTCATTTTAGCTGGTTGATGGAGAGGAGACAGTAGTACCAACAGCTGAAGGCGGTCTGCTTTTATATCTTGAGTCTTGGCTTCCACCATTCAATATAGTAAAATACCATGTTCCAATAGACACATCACTGCATACATAGTTACGGGTAACATGCAACAGTGGTCCTCGTGACATTTATTAATAGATGCTACGGTGAGAGAATGCGGCATTGAGAAAATATCACTGCAATTAAAACTTATAGAAAATAAATATGCTTTAGATTATCCAATTTTTAAATTGCAGCAGCACTACCTTCCGATTTTCTCATAGTGAAGACGTTCCCACCTTTTTCCAAGCTCCTATGTTAGAATAGCTGCTTTGTGAATACCACCCAAAATGCAGAAATAGCAGAAACTATGATTACCAATAATAGGTATATATGAGTACTGGCAGAGGGTGTTTGGATCACATTTCTAATTAACTTCTATAGAGAAGCAGCTGTAAAGCATTAAAATGCTGATTTGCACTGCAGCTGGCAGATAGCGAGATTTTTGACTCCCAGCAGGTGATGACACGTACTTCAAGGTGAAGAGAATAAAATAAAAGCTGTTTTCCTGCAAACTCCCACTAATAGATGCTACATGCATAGGGTTTCTTAGTAGCAAGCAATGCAGCTAGATTTATTTAATGAGCTGTAATAGAAGCTCTGCTCCTCAATTATTTATGTTTTTTAAACTTTAGTTTGCCAGACATCCTTCCCTACACAATAATTAGCTTAGAAAGAGGTCACAGTAAACTGGATCTTTTCAAGCCACCTCATCTCCGTTCTAGAAGAATCCTTCAGCTGTAGCAACTGCTCTTAAAGTAATAAATACAAGATGATGAAAAGTAAACTGGTTAATTTAGGCTGTCACAGAAAAAGCTGAAGTAAACAACTACAGTGGGCCCTCAGGTCCCTTAAAACGCTAGAGAATATACTTTTAATGCTCTCCAGCCATTGCCTAATGAGCAATGCAGGTTTTAGATATCCCTTCATGATGGGAATACACAAGTACAAAAATGGTGTTTACAGACACATTAAAAATGAATACTCAAAAAAGGAAAACAAAATAAAATCCCATCCACATTCCACCACAGATCCAAAGCAGGCTCTGCCACTAACAGCTGTCTAAAGTATGGCACATCCACAAGACACTGCCAGAAACAGAGAATAACAAATTACTGTCTTCATAAACTCAAATCAGACACCTGCATCAGGTTTTGTTTTATTGCTCCGCTCTCACACCAGTCAAAATGTTCTGCTGTGCTCCCTGTAAGTCACACTGGAGTTCGGGTATCAAACTTCACATCTGGACTGTGGGTCACAACCACTTCAACGACTTGGAAGCCTATTTCACTTCGTAATATTTTTGCCACTACCAGAATCAGTGACATTCACCAAAGCCAAGTCACTTTCTGCTCCCAAAAATGACATTGGTGTTGGCTTCCGTCAGAAGCATTTTAATAGTGACATTTTTAGAACTTGGCCATAGCCTGAGAACTGCTCAGCGTGACTTGGTTGTGTCGTGTTAAGCCACAAGACAAATGACCAGACCCACAAACTGAGCATCAGCAGGAGCCTGAGATTTAATGGGATACAAACACCAAAACGAGTACGTTTTGTGACAGAGAATTTCATTCTATTGAAAGCAAAGAGTACGTCTGTTTTCTTTGACTTCCAAGTCTCTCCACCTATAAGAATTAACCTTCTCTCACTTACCCAAGGGGAGATCTTGCTGCCCACTATTCATGACAGTCTAAACAGACCTGAGATGATCTGATAAGAATTCTAACAGCAAAGAAAAAAAGCTCTTTATTCTGTGCCTCTATTTACAAAAATAATATTTTAATTGGCTGTTTGAGACGATAGTTACCATAACTTCTACATGAGACCTTGAGAGCAACATTTGAGAAAAGGTTGTGGAAAAGCATATTTACCTAAGAAAAGCGTGACTTTCTCCTTTTTTAAAATATGTTAAAAAGCTTTAAAAGAATCTTATTCAAAATTCAGAAAGAAAGACTGTCACCACTTTGTCCTAGGCACAGTCACTCCATATTCAGACATGTACTAACCAGATGCACTTGAGCGCGTTTAAGAGGAAAAAAGCCTTTTACAATGCATGCGCCTGAAGATGAAAAGATAATCTCTTTAGCTGCATAAATCCTTTACTGTTAAAGATCAAAAAGAATTCAAGTATTAAACCCTTTTCTATTCCAGATAATAAGAACATGATTTCTTTCAATTAGAGCCTGGCAGATGTGGTTAATGGAACAGAGCTGTATTTGCCACATACCTGATGTTGCACCAATGACACATTAATCACCCCTCGCCTTCTCCCTTCCTACACCACTTAGCGACTTCTGCCCTTCACACCAAATTACGCTGCTCGCGGTTCAGCCAAGTGGCCTTACCCACATTTGTTTTCTCCATTCAGATGACACCATATGGCCACCTCCAGAATTACATGTACTGCAACATAAAGAGAGGCTTAAAAAGTCACAGGGATTTATCTTTAAAGGGGGAAAAGAAGGATTTGGCTGTTGCTCCCTCTGACACTCGGTGGCTTCGAGACCCCCCTGCCAGTAAATGGTACAGGACGGTGCAAAGCAAAGGAATCTGACTGGCCCTATGTGTGGGGTGTGGGCAAACAAAGGGGAAAACGTTGGTCAAAACCAAGATTGAGATGACACTGCTTGAGGAGAACAGTCCTTGTTCTCCTTCATTAAAAGGCTTTAAAGCCTCATGTGGCCTTTCAGAGATGAGCAGTAGCCACATGCCAGAGTCGGGGCTCATCATGCTCCACTGTCTCCCAAACATCAAAGAGCAGAGCAAAGTCCTGCTGAAAACAGACAGCTAAGAAAAGGAGTAAAAGTGGAGAAAGAATATGAAAACATTAAAAATGGCTGAACAAATAAATAAGTTCAGGAATCCTAAATAAATACAATTTTCATGAACTAAAATAAGGCTCAAGGAAACAAGGTAGCCCTGGAAGAAAGATGGAGCTAAAATATGGAACCTCCCTAACTACCCCAGAAGGGAAAATGAGATCTCATACGCTTTGATTTTGAGGAGAAAAATTTGTTATAAGCAAATCTAGCCAAGTACACGCACCTCTTGGATAACCACACCGTAAATTATACCATCTTTAATCTAAAAGCCAGACTGTTGACTTTGGGAATGTCTTTGTCATATTGGGTTAAACATATTCAAGTACTTCAGCTGAACCTGTTGCTGCCTCCCAGTCCCAGGTGTAGATTTTGACTGGTTACCATAAGAAGGATGTGATGTCTCCACGTGTTGCCACTGCACAGACACACGGTGCCGTAAGGCAGACAGCCCAGCTGGGTTAATGTTTCCAGAACAATCCTGATGTTGGGAGACTGCAGTATTTTCAGTGCTGCCACATTTGACTTTATTACTGTATCAACATAGCGCTTTGCATGCAAGAGATGCTTCAGAGCTGACTGATGCTGTGGTCCTCATTCTTCGACAAGGGACAACACTTGTTCTAAAACACTGTCATTTAGACAAAAGTAGTTTCAAAAATGCAAAAGAACAGGCTGTCAGTCAATATGCAAATAACTGAATGCTGAAATGTGACTTTTATATGAAATTTAAGCACCTAGCCAGAATCACCGATTTCTGTCAAGCTAAGCCATAAATAAGATAAACCCAAAGTAATTCTGAACCACCTCTGTGGCATGTACGTTTTCCTCTCCATGCACAGTGAGCCCCAAGTACATGGCAAGATGTTTCTTTTAAATGACATTCAGCACTGAAGTCACAGCCTTCTGGCACACAGTAAGTTTACAGTGTCTTGAATAATTCAAAATTTTCAATTGCTGCAACGGGTGAAAAGGTAAAAACCCTACCCTATTTTACAGTAAAGAAAGGGCTGAAAAATACATTATATTGGTTTGTTCCAGATAAACATACAAACGCAAACAATTAGTTTAGATTTAAGAGGTATTAGTGTTCTCTAGTTATACCTTTCGGTGACCCAACAAGGGAACAAGGGCACTGGGGCATACGGGATGTTCGTGCAGCCCACGTTATTAGTTCTACTCTTCTGATATGTTTGGATTCCCTCATTCTTAAGTTTTTCTTACCTATAAAAGGAATCTTGACTTTCACCACTTCCTCCTGTAACACCCTAACGGACAAACTGATGAAATCTGGGCTAGATAAGCAGATGGTGAAGTGGACAGAAAACTGGCTGAGCTCGAAGGGTTGTAATCAGCAGCACAAAGCACAGCAGAACGGGTTCCCCAGAGACATTATGGAGTCTCCATCCTTGGAGATTTTCAAACCTCAGGTTAGATGATCTCCAGACATCCTTTCCAATCTCAACTATTTGTGATTCTGTACGTGTTCCCATCCAGTCTCCAGCCAAAAGAGATCTCTTCTCCAAAAGAGACAGAAGAGTTTGACTTCTGCCTTTCGCCCAGTAGGAACATACACCTGATGTTCCACTGCTGTACAGAGCTACCAAATATGCATCAGGTGAAAAGCCAAGAACATTTAGACAAGCATCCTGCAAAGAGAAAATGTGCCATCCTCTGTGCTCTGTTCCCTCGGCTTAAGGCTGTTCATTTACCTAGCGAGAGACAAAGGACAGTTTTACGTTTGTCCATGCAAATACAGAAATAGCTTGTACAGCAGAGGTGTCCACAAGCTGCAAGAATTAGATGGAGACTAACAATCCACTAACTAACAATCCACTTCGTACAAGACAGACTAGAGATGAACAACCACAGCCAGATTCAGATTGTAGGTCTAAGGACCAAAGCAGACCCTGAAGAATCATGAACTGCCTGTTATTTGTTGCCTGCTATCAATATAAAATGCCATCAGAGCTGATACAAAAACCTGCAGTGTTACAAACTGATCTGCATTTCAACTGCTCTTTCTCTCCTCTCCATTTCTACAATATAACAGAACCCAGTTACCACTCAGCAGCATTGTAATTAAATAATCAAAAAGCAAACAAATTTCACATCTGACAGTCCCCAGGAGAAAACTGATATGCATGAAAAAAGCATTTTAGTTTACTTAGGGCCATTCTGGTAACAACAAGCTCAGAGGGATATAATTAGTAGCCTGCAAGCCAGCATATGAAAAGGCTTAATTTAACTGAGATCAGAACTAAAGAACAGCTATAGAAATTAAAAGTGAAGCTACAAATCCACATAGGACTGCCACAGCTAAATGTTTTTATGATCAGGAATTCTAAAGTCGTAATTTGCATGTATTGCATTCTGATTTCTGCTTATCCAGAGGGGTAGGCGTTATTTTGGACCACCCTGGAATAGCCGAGGTTAATCTGTAGTGTCTGTGGGTCTTCAGCAGTTTTCAGTACCATGCAGGAAGGGGCAGACAACACCAGGCAGGTTAATTCTTATTCTCCAACAAGTCCGCTGAACTGGTGCCTCCCTCTTCAACATAACCTATGTTCTTCTGCACACGAAATCCCTAAATGCTTCTGGTCAGGAGAAGAAAGTCCTTATATCACAGACATTCCAACTAAGTTTGTGGGGAAAAAAACAAACTATGACAGGAGTCTTAATGGGAACGCGACATTGAGAACAGAGACAACTAGTAGAGAAAGGGGAAAACAGCCCCACAAGATTTACCGTGTTGTGACCAACGGCACATGCTGGAAAGCAGCTTCTTTTACACTAACCCAGCCTAACAAGGGAATCCCCACACAGAAAGGTTCAAGTGTCAGCAAAGATTCAAGTGACAGCAGCTGGAGGTGACAGCACGGTCCCCACCTCAAGGCAAACTGGATGCCACCACTGTCCTGCATCAGACCAATGCCCTTCCCGGAGTTCTGTGGCTGATGTGGAATCCAGCACTAAATTTGTCTGAACTAAAGCCACATTTTGATCATTTGCATTAAACTACAGGCATGCAAAAAAAATCCAGACAGCAAGTTGTTCCAGCACATTTCAATTTGGAGTGGATAATCTCGAGGTCCTTTCCAACCCTAACCATTCTGCGACTTTTTTCAAATACAAAACAAAGGAAGCATTTCAAAAACACAATTAGCAGAGCTTTTGCTTCTCACTATTAAGATTTGCTGTCATCAGGACAGTCCCTTCTGGTTGAAAAATGTTTATTGCTAGAGGTTACAGAATTGTCTCTCTTAAACAAATTAAGAAATAAATGGCAGTTGACACTTCCAGATGACGATTCATCTGCCCGAGAGCTCCAACAATGCAGAGCAGCACAGCTGCCTCTCAGGTGCGCCGCAGGCCACGGCAGCCACCAACTAACCCAGAAATCTGGCTTCACCCTCCTGTCACTTTGTTATCTAACTTCTCAGCCCTCTTCATCGTCACACCAAAACCCCCGTACTTCTCAAGCTTAAAAACAGATGAAAAACATACGAAAGTAACATCTGTCAGAAAAATCTCTGATGTGCGCAGTAGCCAGGTTTCCAGACTTATTATTATTAGCAAAGTCCTCTTTGCTGCACATGAAGCAAAGATTCTCCATGGATGAGATGCAGAGATGAAAGAAGCTGATGGATTGGCACAACCATCACCATCTACAGAAACCAGCGCAACAGCAGAAGGAGAGCACAACGCCAACAGAACCTCAAGAGCAACTTGGCAAAGCTGAGTATGTTTAAACCCAACACAGGTCAGTACACAAGAAACGCCAGTAACAGGGACACAGTTTCCTTGCCAGGGAAAGCCAAGTTCTTGAAGGTTACTCTTTTTAAAGAGTTATTCAAGTGCTAGAGGTCTGTTTAGACAACCCTCAAGCGAAAGGCCATCATGAGGTACAGTGGAATATATCTGATATTTTATCTTGTCAGGGTAACCTCTCGATTTAAAAAAAATAAAATATATTTTTATTGAGCAATTATCCTTTTCGTCTTTCGCTTTTCACTGGAGTTTATGATGACTATTTACTGACCTCTTTGGGGAAGAAGCTGACATTTACGGTTCATACTATGCCTCTCTGATCTCAGATGTAGTCTCTACTATCACTACATCCAACAGTGATTCTGGAATTTTAGAAGACGCTGTTACAAATTTGTAGGACTAGCATTTGAAGCAGAAGCACAACGTTTCACCTTGCAGACAGAGGACTAATGTAATAACATACAATTTTCAAAAAACCCCAAGAAATCGCTCCTCATTCTTTTTACTGCTCACCAGTTCTGTGGCA
The DNA here is from genome assembly GCA_013399365.1 of Pampusana beccarii. Classification (NCBI taxonomy): domain Eukaryota; kingdom Metazoa; phylum Chordata; class Aves; order Columbiformes; family Columbidae; genus Pampusana; species Pampusana beccarii. The sequence continues at coordinate 2,187,331 of VWYH01006719.1, read as the reverse complement.
CAGTCTTGAGGATCATCAGCTCAGACACAGAGCTTTTATTACCTGCCTAATTTAATAATGAGAAACAAATAACCAGAGCAGTGGCCTAACAGTCCAAATCCAAACACACATGTAAAGAAAAGTTTTCCTGGAGCTTCCAACTCCTTCATGCAGTTCAGTTTGATGCATTAAATAATCAATTCTCAGGTACTGGGCTTTTTTTAATTACATACAATGGATAAATTAAAACCAGAAATTTGTAACCAGCAGCATTTCAAGTCAAGATCATGTGTTTAGGGCTTAACAGCCTCCTGAAGACTAAGGATCTATTTAAACCCAGGGAGGGATGTGGAAGCCAAGCCCAGTCTGGTTAAGAACGCTGACTGCTGGAAAAGGAGCAGCAGCCAACAGGAAAGGCTACAGCGCAGGTACAGAGCTGATGGCAGTGAAAAGATGTTTTATCCCAATCACTAATTGTCCTAACACGCATAGATCAAGTGAGCTAGCAGGAAAACACTGGTTTCTTCTTTTTTTTTTTTTTTTAATTTATTTATTAGCACTCTCTTTGCCTGTGTGTTGCTCTCTTCCTTGACAATTTAGCTCACTGTCCAACACCAGTAGTCTGTTACATCCATCCATAAATAGACGCTGCACACAAATTAATCTTAACTACTTCTTGCAACCTTTCTATGAAAGATGGATGACTGATGGAGAAGAGCTTGCATCTTATCAGAGACAGGTGGAACAGAGCAAGAGCGAGCTGGACGAACAGCACGTGTACAGACTGACGAGGAGCAGGGTGGGGAGCCAGGAGCGCTCTCTTTTGTCTGGTCAGAAAGGCACATCTAGAGAACAAGGAAAACAGATCCCCAGGAAACCAGATTTCATTACACCCACTTCTCTCAAAAGAAACTTGTTCGTACAATTCAGCTGTGGTTACAGCCTGAGCTTGTCTAATTTGCTTCTATACTGAGTAGCAATAAAGAGACCTTGTTGGGATGGCGGTTGGTTTTTTTTTTTTTCCTCCCCAGCTTAGTTTGAAAATCCTCTAAAGAAATATGTATTTCTTTTAACATCGATTTGTTCAAACCAGCATGCCTTGCTTGCAAACTAATTAAAGACATACTTTAGAACAAATACTGTAGTTGTTGGATAGTGCTTATTTGAAAGTCAGTATAGGTCAGAACACTACTCACAAGCTTCTTTCCACACTCATTTTAGGAGCTCCCTACATGTCAGATTTCTGGAGGTGTATCCTTCAGTACCTGTGTAGAGAGCCCTTTTCCCCATTTGAGTAATTTCAGTGGCAGGACTTCAACTCTGCAGCTGATAAAGCTAAATAGTCTCAGTAATTTTAAAGGAGAAAATAGAGTTGTTAGATCTGATCATAATGCATTGAAGTTACTGCACACTCTTCAACACAGGAGAACAGCAGCTACTTCAGAGGACTCTCCATATAATCCCTTTAGCTATGGAATGTCTACAGGATAGAGGTATTAATTTCTCCTTTGCTTGATTGCCTTTTCCAATATAGAAAGGGTACGGACTACAAGACAAACCCTAGCTTAATTTATATCACATAGCATTTAAATGGTTCCGAGAAAAAGATCCCTTGCCTTTCTGCTACAGAACAAGTAAATTCAGCAACCACATCTACACATGCCGGCTGCAATTACAAGTGGTTTCTCCATTTGTGGTGATACGTTATGCCTGCGACAACACATCTTTGCGTGTAGCACTTAAACCCAACCCCAGATGGCTACTCCTGGCAATGCAGCACAAAATGAGGAGTGCAGTTGCAAGCAAGTCAGCAAGTGAGAGCAGTCAAAGTTTTGGATGTTACAGATTTACTTTTCAGGAGCACAAACTTCAGGAGAACAGTAAGCCAAACCATAGGGAGCCTGGTGTGGAAACCTTTTATCAAGGCTTCTTTTATCATTTTCTGTATCTAGGAAAAAAATGCGGAACAAGAGGAGTGAGCAATTTCCTCCTCTTTTTTTTTTTGTATTCCAAGTGTCAAACATTTAACCCTGGGGTTAAATGGCCTGTGCAGGCTCTTAGCACAATATTAAAACCAGCTTTTTTGTTTATCCACATCATCCGAAGTGCAGGACAGCCCATGCCATCAGCAGCTAAACCAGCACAAACTGAATGCAGAACATGAGTTTTTTGCCAGACTTTTGGCCTTTCAAACGTATTGGAGCAAGGTTCACGTGAGCTCTGCTGTTGGCAAGTAAAAACTTTATAATAAAGTCATTACATGCACACTCGCAAGTTCATTGATCCCTTAGGTAAGTAAACATGGTGCAGATGTTATAGACAAATGATCATACCTCTGTCACTGAAGTCATCCACCAGCACTATCTCTGCTATCAGCTCGGGAGGGGAGCGGTTGAGGACACTGTGCACTGTCCGGAGGAGAGAGGACCATCCTTCGTTGTGGAACGGTATTATCACACTCGTGTTCGGCAGCTTCTCCAGGTACAGCTTATTCTTGCAGCTGGACATAGACAGAATAAGTCAAAAGGCAGTGCCCCAAAACCACCAGCACTTGCATATTAATTATCATCAAGTAACCTAGATCATTCTTTACTCCTCAAACTGATGCAAAGTGCTCACCCCCCAAAAAAAACCCACCAACTTCCAGGTCTTATGAAGCCAGTGTTTCCCTGATCTAGTCTACCTGGCAAAAAAAAAAAAAAATCCAAATGAAAGGGGGACTCTTAATGGCCAGTGACACTTAGCAACACAGAAAGACAGAGGGATATATTAGATGCTGAAGCTGCTTTTAAAGGAAACTCCAGTCATAGCTTAAGATACAAAAGTCTCTAAAATGTTTGTTTTCCCTGTCCTTATTCCCAAAAGGTCGCTAGGAAGAGGATTTTCTACAAAGTTGTTTCAGAAGTTAAATGTATCTAATCTAGGCATTATCAAGTACATTGGTTTAGCTCACTTATTATCAGTTTTCAGAGAAGCAAGCCACTCTAATCACATCTATAACTGTTGTCCAAATATTTTTAAACAAAATGTGGAGAAGTAAAGATTTTGTGTGACAGCACCTTCCCTAAACAGTCCCAGAAATTCAAGACATTGTGAACAATACACAGAAGAGACAGAATAATTCCACAGTAAGAACTGCTCGATAAAGAAACGCACCTGTCTCAGTAACAGATCAACCTCTACCAAAGGCTTCCTTTGTCATGCTGGACAATTATTCAAATCTGATTTTTCCTAAACAATCAATCTTGTCTTCCCCATTTTCCAGCAGGGCTGGTTTGACACGTGGGATCAGTTCTGCAGGCACAAGTCAGGAGGCTGGGCTTGGAACACAAAGCATCGCAGAACCTGGATTGAGCTGGGCAGTTACGTCTGCAGAGACCCCATCGACACCCCTTGAATTTGGGGTATTTCCCCACAGCATTAATCTCCTTGATTTTGAAGTAGGGTTAATGCTTGGTTGCCTTGTGGGTGTGTTTTCAGGGTAGCTTGGTGAAGAAAATGCGAACTGCAGCAATAAGCGCATTGTTCATTTTCCTGCAGGTGTGGCCCCAAGTGGAGTTTGAACCTTGTTAAACAGGTAACAACTCAGACCATACAGCAAACAACTGTAGCTAAAAAATACCCAGTAGCTGTTCAACACTGGGCAAAAATCTATTCTACCCCTAGAACTCCGTGTACTCAGTGCAGAACAGAAGTGGCTGCCTGAACAGAGATGTTGAGAACACATTGATGACGCTGCCAGCAGGGCAGGCTGCGTTCCCTGCCCGACACCAAACCTCTTGCCCAGCCTGCACCAGAGCCCATTTGCAGCCGCTCTCCCGCCAGCACCCAGCGAGGCTTTCGCTACGTGCACAGCACAGAGCACACACACGTATATGCTTTAATTCCCCCCGCCCTGTTCTCCGGAAGAGCTGATGGGAACGGAAAGCGGCTTTGGCAGCGGCGTTTTTTTTCCGGTACCTTTCCCAGGGAATGGAGAAGGATGCACCGATGTTGTACAAGCTCAATAAATCTGTGGCTACAGGAAGTTACTTTGGTGCCTGCGTGAGAGGACAGTAGCTTATTCTGGGTCTAATGAATTGTCTTGGGGTGCTGCCAAGAGCTTGCAGGCTCTGGCTGCAACGCACAGATGCAAGATGCAAAATGAAGCTGCAAGGGCTGCTTTCATCCAGCCCTTGGCATTGCAATCTTAACCTTTTTCTGAGATAATTCTGTTCCAATACAAAACAAGAGTCCCCAAATCTCTTCTAACTCTCCTTACACTGAAATTCTCATTTTACGACTAACTTTAACAAGTAGGAAACTTTAGCTATTAAGTTTAACCATTAAGCACGGAGAGAAATTGTTTCCCTCTAGCTACCACATCTACAATTGCTTTACAAGACCTGCAAAATTAGTATTTAATATTAAAAAACCCAGAAGCACTTAGAAATGTTAGCAGGGGAAGATGTGACTGTTAAACTGTTGTATGTGTGCACCAGGCAGATCCAGTACCTGTCCTCCCCCAGCCTCTCGACTCCCACAGTTAACAGAAAGCAGAGGTGACACACTATTTGCTATGCAGAGGTCCACACAAACCATCTCAGCACTGAGTAAACACAAACAAAAGGCAGCTTTTCTGTCCTTCCCCAGCCAGGCCAGCTGTTGGGGAGAACTGCAGCTGTGGCCCCAAAGTTTAGGGCAGGACAGCTGCTGTGTTTTTCCCCAATTCACCTTCTCCTTACGCTCCGTGCTGTCTGCAGGCACATCTCCAAACGACATCTCTACTATCTCTTCCCGACTGTAAAAGGCTGGGTAAAGGAAGTGCCCTGAAACACAGCTCCTTTCTAGAATGCTCTTTATGGGCTTCATCTCAGCTTAACCTCATTACAAATTGCCCTCATCAACCTCCTAAATGACAAAAACCACGCCATTTCAAGCATTTCTTTTTTAACAGGCACAGGGAATGCACAACAGACCTTTTCAGTCATGAGTTCCTTTACTGCAAATCTCCATTATACATAACTCCACTCTCTGCCCAGCTAATCCCAGCATCCATTATACACACGCTGTTTATCCTCTCCTTGAGACCCCCACAATTATGACTCTCTACACTGGGGGAAAGGATGTGTCAAGCAACAAACAAACCAGCTTCAGCGGCATCATTAATCACAGCTTAAGTTGTTGGCGACCCAGACACTTGACTCATTAATTTTAACTGGGGACTGGAGTTAGAAGTTTCACATTTTAAAAAAAGTTTACATAGCAGAATTAGTAACGAGGAGTCAGCAACCCTGGGAAACAATGGGGAATGTGATGTAACAAATACTCAAAAAAAGAAATACTGGCATTGCCTGATGTTTAAATTCTCAGTGCCCACAGCAAGCCCTGCAAATGGAGGCCAGGTGTAATTTCGGTTAGCCAGCTCAAACTGTGCTTCCTAGAACTTGAGTACGGGCTGATCAACAAGCATCTTCAGTTACCTGATTTATCTCTACGTTTAAACATTTCAGCTGCATGCCTAAAATATTTATGGAGCTATACTCACTGTTCTGGTTTATAAGCATATACTGAGAAAAGGTGTCAAGTAAGTATATTTGATTAGTTTGCTGTGACAGCTGAAGACTGATTCTCTCAAATGTGCAGCTAACAAATTATAAAACCTGAATACTGGAAATCTCTCATGAATAAAGTGGATGTTGAATTCAGATTCACTAAATTGTGATAAAAATGGCTTTACACAAACCAAGTTTCTGTTCCAACATCTAACGATGCTTTCAGATTAAGAATTGCACAAATAGTATTTAAAAAAACCTCTCAGCTTTGTATAAACAAGGGTTAAGTCCTGACTGAAGCACTTTCTCTAATGAAAAACTCCTGGTTTGCACAAAATCCAGTTTGACACTATCCGAAGGGATAAAGTCCAAAAACAGACAAACTCAAAAGCCAGCATTCCATTGGAACTAGTTTGTACTCATAAAACCTGATGAAGTTTTTATGAGGAACAGGCTCTAAGAAACTAATCCATAAATCAGAAGGACTTCTGACAGAACTCTTCATACATAGTTGAGTGGAGGCCCTCAAATCTTGCTCTGCTCCTGAGCATTTCATGGTCATTTCCAGCCAGCGGCCCATGTGAGAACTGGACAGTTCCCCACAGATTTAGTCTCCTGTATTTCCCGTTGCAATTACTATACACTGTCCTTTATTAAGGAGATAGCAGGACCCAGCTGCGAAAGGATTGTGTTTGATGAACAAAGGTACAAGAGTCCATAATAAAAAAGAGCACACTCCTGCAGATGTGGTAATTTAGCGCTTGTGAACTTTCACTCATAGAAATGCAAACTAGATACTCACTTTGGATGTCTGATGTCTGGAAGGGAACGATTCAGAGAAATTTTATCACTCACAAAGATATTAAAGCCATTTTCCCTGTATGCTTGGTCCACTCGCTCTGCATCAGTCATTGGGTAAGGTTTTCCCTGTTCTCCATTTCCTATGGATAGACAGACAGTAAACATGCATCATTACTACTAATTGGTACTTAACTGGCCAGAAACTAATCCACATATCAGAAGAAAAGCAGTCATCTCACAGCCATTTAAAAATCCCTTCATTAGTTTTGTATTCTATGTCATATTTAGCATTGGGTCAACCATGTCAACCTAACAACTTTATTTGATAAGCAGTTTTGTTACAAATTACTCAACTGTGTAAATCATAGAAGTTAGAAGTCTTCCTTCTAACATCAGAAACGGATGAAGGGTCTATGGCAACACTGTGGAGGATCTATAGAACATTTTTTGTTTCATTGCAGGAAGAATAGATATGAACACCTCATCATTGTTGCTTTTTTCAGCACAGATGGACATGTATATTTAACAACATGAGCTCTTGAACAGAGGAGGTAGAGCCCTTGCAGACACACCAGTGTGAAGCTGCAACGTTCAAAATGAGCCCTTTTATGTGACTCAAGAAAAAAATCCAGAACTATGGAATAAAACTTGCATGTTTGTTATAGTCTAGAACATTTTTCTTATCCTCTGGATCTCCTGATTTTGGGAGAGGTACAGGCATGTGGGTTTTGGTAAGTTTAAAAAAAAAAAAAAAAAATCAGCACTGCACCTATTCTAAAACTACTAAGATGTTACCAACATATTTTCACCCCAACATGGTTTATGTGGATTTGAGGGGAAAGGCTTTAACTGGGATTAACACACAATAACTGCAATAACTGTTGCATCACGTCAAGAACATCATCTTGACCCTGAAAGCTAAACATGCTGTTCTGCACTCAGTCTACCAAATAAAATCAAAGTAAATTGCAATCTGTATTAAAACATTTTCATAGAAATGTTACGTACCTACACGCTCAGAGTCCCTCCTTATAGCTTCTTTGTTATGCCAGTCCTTTATCCTTTGTCCATCACCAAAGTAAGGGTCTTTCTTTTGCCTCACGTATGATACCTTTTAAAGAAAAGATTGGATATATTAAATACAGAACACATGAAACCTTTCCTTAACAGCCTCCCCTTCCTGTTAGAGGACATTAGGCATCTTCCTTATGGTAAGACCATGACAAGCAAGTAGTTTTACCCTGGAAGGGGTGAGGAGGAAGCAAGGTTTGCTTGCCTCAGAGCAGCACTTTATCTACAGCTGTTAAGTGATATATTTTTCAGGGCACCATCTTGTATGCAGACCAGTATTCTTAATCAGGGAATCTATTAAAAACTCCCATTTTCATTTTGAAAACATCCAACACAACTCACATCCTATTTAATTAACAATAAAGCTGTAACTGGAGACTTATTGCAGGATCATTATTAATGAGCACACTACTATACCTGAATAAAATCAAAATAAGATTTAAAAGGTCATTTGTTAAGACTCTTGCTGCTCAACTTAAAAGCAAATTTTGCACAAGGCATGAGTCTGCTCTGAACCCAATTAGAGCTCCTCTCTTCATGATGTTGTTCCTGAAATTCAAAAGCAATGGGTGCTTTGGGAACAAGTTAGCAAATGAAAGATGAGGTGAATTCAGGATCAAAGAGACTATGGTGTGTGGAAAGAAAACCATGATACATCTCAAACACTGACATGCCCAAAATCCAAGGGAAAAATATAAACATATAAGTAGGTTTTAGGGTCAAGAAAATAGCATCTTCTCTGAGAAGGAGTTCTCAGTTATGTTGCAGTATGCTGGTAGAGTTTAAATGCAAGTCATTTGCAGCATCATTACTGCAAAAGTAGTTACACAAAGAATGTAGAGGTTTTTCCCTTTTAATTCCTCATGGCCTGCAGAGAGAACTCCACAGGCTGGAACTTCCTAGAACGAAAAAAAAAAAGCTTCTCTCCTTGGAGGGCAAGACGTTTAAAGTCTCAGTAATGGGTCAATCAAACCAAACCACCACCAAAAAGCAACGGTTGGCATAGTAACCTTGCAAGGTTACCAAGCATCTGGGACACAGACATTTGCCTGACTAGTTAAATTACAGACTCATTTTCATGCCTAGATTTATCTTGGGAAAATAGGACATTTAGATGTTTGACGTGTTATTCAGAGGGACCAGGCTTCAGGCTGACACAGTTCACCTCGCTGCAGCCTGACAGGTGAGCTCTGGTGAACCTCGCTGGGAAGGTTTTGTAGGTTATCCCCACCCCATCACCCCCGTCTACAGCAGCCAGCAGGAAGGGAGCCCTGTGTTTTACTTTCCAAAACCACCAGTGCCAACAGGATTCGGCTGAGATGTCCAACTGAACTAGAGCGGCTGAATGCAGGTACATGCTCCGCCTGCTCTGTTACGGGCGGTGACCCTCAGCAAAGGAACTGCATCAAAACCTGGAGTTGTGCTGGTTACTACCACACCAAAGTGTAAACCAGCGGTCTAAAACTAGCAGAGCTCAATCTGACTAAAAGCTGGCTTGTGAACTACTAAGACTATTTTCCTACATAAGAGATTTTAAATCAATCTAGATCCTTTCAAACATGGATCATAAAATGATTTACACTCGGCTTCTTGGCATTTTGCAGATAGTAACGTACCTGGCAGAAGTCAAGTTTCATCCATGAAACCAGACACTCAGTTACACATTTCAATTAACTACCATCAACACTCAGAGCATTCCCCTTCCTGCTCCCTGCAATGTAATTTTATTTTCACTGAAGGAGAGCTGATGGGCACTCAGGATAGACGAGAAATCAGTCACAAGTCAGACAGCTAGTTCCTGATGTGAACAAGTATTAACACAGTTCCATCTGTGCCACCTGCAGCTAACAAGGATGTTCTCTGAAAAATACTTATGATGTAGGAAGAAGGAGGAGAAGGAACTGTCAGGGTGGCAGGGGAAGGGCAGGACCACACTATGGGATGTGATTAACAGTGGTGAAAACCAGACAACTGCCAGAAAAGGCTGGTTAGCAGGAAAGGACAGTTAAATACAGGAAAAAAGTGACTACTTTAAGGAAAACCCCAGCAGAGCTATATTTTGATGGTAGTACTTGATTTCTTTCATTTACCCCATGAGTCTTTAATTTTCTTCATCTTTGCTATCTGTTCTTTTATTTTCTACCCTGATGAAGTTATATGAATCAAAAGCAATAACTCATTTTTATGTTGCTAGTTACTGTCCCTTCAGCCCATGAACTCCCCTGAATCCTTCTGTTCAAATACAGAAACTGGCAGTGCACCTTCCTGAATTTCTCTCTACAAGAACTAGGACACAAAACGAAGATTGCCACAAGCAATCCAACGTCTTCAGTTCACCTCCGACCGCACGTGTTGAAGACCTGCATCTGCTGAGGGCAAGAGGTTTCATGAGAGGCCCTGCAAAAGCCTCAAGATTCCCACCATGAAGCAACAGGCAAGTTCAGCTCCAGAGCAGCAGAGCTGGGTTGAAGAACCCACTCTCCCCTTTTCTGGAGGGGCTCCTGACCACCCCTGAACTCAACAGATGTAAATACCAACCTAGATTGCTTATCCTGCCTTAGGATTTTCTAGCCGTTCCATTAAACACCACTGTTATGTGAATTTCTACCTGCTGATAATGAAAAAGTACTTTTAAGTGTCAAGATGAGTGTGTGAGCCAGGAACCAAACGTGCAAGGACACACTGGGAGGGCAAACTGAACATAGCAGGCAGCAGCACTTCTGGGGAAAACCTGAGGCTGGTGTCAGCAATACGACCACAGAGCACCTTGAAAAACATACCAGGGATATGCCAACACCAGTCGGAACGCTCATGTTCGCTCCACCACAGGAGTTTGCTGCTGCTTCTGCACAGCGGATGCGAGCAGCAGTGGTTTGAGATGCTCCCTTGGGTGAGCCAGGGCATGCAAACCAAGTCCAGCATCTACCTATGGCTCCGACTGAAGGTTTGCATGAGTCATTTACGCAAACCCTACCTGAATTTGCCAGCTCGTGCCAGCTCTGTGAGCAGGTCTGGGTGACAGCTGCATGACAGACAGTAGAAGCAGCAGCTTGGTTATTTTTGATGTAAAACGGATCGAATTTTCAGCTCCACGAAGCAGCCACCCTGTGCTGCTGTTAGAGTCCAACACCTCCACTTGTCTGGCCACCACAGTGGTTTCTAATTTTTCAAACAGGCCACCCTCCCAATCATCCCCACTAAATAACCCACAGAGGACACCACCACTCTGTGAGATGCTTTGCCTCTGTTTTGCAAGGTCCCTGCTTTGCCAGGCCTGCTCACCGGCCAGTTTCCTCTCCAGGATACTCCCCTGCCAGGAAAAGTCCTGGAAAGCTCTTGCAGACCAAGCACTCCCTTGCCAGGAGAGTTTTGCCAACTTTCTGAGCACTAGGCTTGTGCACAAGTGTCATACTGGGCACAGGAACAGCTGGCAAATCTGAAACATCAATATTTGAAGTCTCTTTTGTCTGCTGTTTATAGCATTCTGGACCGAACGAGCACACCAGAACTGTTTACAACACCACTATCACTTCGGCCATTTGCTGTGATTCGACACATGTGAACACCCTACCAGCAGTTACTGTAGAAATCCCACCCAGCACTGAAGATGAGAGCGTTGTAAGTGTGTCTAGGGGTTGGATCTAAAAAATAGACATACACATCGGGACTCAAAGGCTCACGACACCCACTCCACATGCAGGAACCCAGTACACACATCAAAAGAAAGACTTCAGTCTTGTCAACTTTAAACTAAGCAAGAGGGGAAACTATGGAGAACACGCATCAGTTATCCAGACCTTTCCAAACTGTTGGACTTTGGATGCACACAGAATAGGAGTTATTGATCCCCAAGTCCTGTATGGAGCCTGTTCCTCAGCCATCAGTTCTGGTGACTTATAAAGACCGACTTTTCTTCATGTTGGCCCTGGCAAAGTAAAACGAGGACTGTGTAGAGTGATTTATCTGTCCCTCTGCCTGCAGTGCTCGCGATGCTACTGCCCTGGACAACTAAAACCAAACAAGATTCACACAAGATAAGCACAACATTAATCTCTGTTGGATTGACATATCTCTTGTTAAATGTTTTTTAAAATCTTGAAGGCTAGATGTAGCTGCAGATGGTCATGACAGACATGCTGCATTCTGGAGCTTTTTTGGTCTTTGGTAGAGAAGTTATATTAGCCAATCCAATTCAGAAATGCTCCATTAAATTTAATTCAATTTGGGTAAATGTTAAGGGGGTAAAGTATTTCTAACTGCATCCCTTGCAAGGAAACATTTAACACTTACATTGGTTTTGCAGGGTGCTATTAAAACACCGTATCTGACAAGTCTGCTCTGAGTCACTGACAGGTTCTATCAACAATGTCTGAACGTTAATTTTGAAGTGACTTTCAGTGCTAGAAGATTAATATCAGCATCTTTGCTTCAGTGCCAGCACCCCCGATCTGCACGGCCCCGAAGGGAAGGTGCAGCTGCAGCGGGCTGATTAGCACCGCATTTCTTGCTAAGAATCACACTCAAGACCAGCATAATTCCAGCAGACCACCAAAAAAAGTCAGCACAAATGAGAAAACATTGCCTTCCCCCTCCCGACTGCAATTTTTATGCTCATGTCATCACTATCAGCGGAGCAGCGTGTAAATTTGTGGGCAGCGTGCCACCACGGGCAGAGGGAAGATGCGCATCTCGGCGCTCAAAGTCTCTCTCACTGTGAAAATGGGCAGGTTGATGACATTAATGTCAGTTTGGAAGCTTCTTTCCCCCCTGCCTTTCTTTTTTTCCTCTTTGTAAAAGATGTCTGAGCTCTAGAAATCCAGACACAGCACACAGGGACCAGAATGCTGCTTTTTTTAATGGTTTCCTTCAGGGATGCTGCATGGGATTTGACTCAATTATGCAAATTACTTAACTTGATGATACCCCTTCAACAGATGCTCTAGACTGGGATATCGCAGCAATCTGCCAAACACAGCAAATTTCCTAGGACTGACTTTTGCTTTAACTATTAAACAAGCATCTCATTCGTGGGGAGCTACGTCTTACCTGTGATGCTGTATCGCATGTCAATTCGTACTTTAATGCTAATTTCTTAATAATTCTAGTTGCATAGAAGGAGGCATAACATTTTTCTCCAAACCACACCAGCACATCCTCCCCATCTGTGTTTTAACTGTGGAATACGGTGACCACTGTTTGAACAGCGCAGTTATCAACGCCGCATCGTTAGGGTAAATTTGCATTATAGATCTGGATTTCTGTCCCTACAAAACAGGTCAGCAAGGCTATTGCCTTTGCAATTTTCTGTTTTGCCCTACCTTGGCTTCTCATTTTGCAAAAATTTCTTCATTTTTGAAATGGACAGCTGTAAACAATGCCAAAAGGAGATTTCAAAGCATGAAGAGTTCATGATGATTACTTAGTCAAGCTATGAAAGTGCACGAGCCATCGAATTTTATCCATTAACTTCTGCAGCAAGCCCATGAGTTCTGTTTTAGCTCACGCACATTTTCTTTTCCTCAAGAACTGGAAGTTGTTTACCATTAAGGAGTGATTACTTCCCCAGCAATATCTTAAACTAATCGCCTGCCTGTTTCCATCCTTCATTTTTTACAAACTGAAAATGAATTAAAGTAGAAAGGCATATTAAGCAATACATCAAAAATAGATTTAGACAGATTGCTGTAAACAAGCCCCTTCTGTTGTCTACCATGCTGTTACTTAACACGCCGCCAAAGCAATTGATCAGCATTCAAATGCCAAATGCACAAAAATGGAATTTTAATCTTTTGTTTAATCACTATTTAGTGTGCCTGGCTCCAGCCAGAATAAAAGAAGAATGGATGGAGATGTAAGCCAAGAGTTTTCTGTACTCAAGTCAAAAAGATTTGCCAAAGTGCATACACTAATCATAATGCTGCACACACTTCAAACACTGTTCAAATAACTTAAAAAAAAAAAAAAANCAACAAACTAAGGACCTATGATCAGACCCAAGAAGCTATGATCTTTGGAGACTGTTAATAGGGGGCATCTGTTCCATCCTAGGTCTCTCCATTTACCCCAGCACCTCAGCAAGTATATCTTGCATTTATATCCTACAGTGAGCTGCCAAAGATGACAAATCAATCCAGAAAAACAACAGGAAAAGACACGGCAAATAGAAACCATTCCTCTATTTATCAGGTGTTCTCAGTGGAAGTCTCAAGCGTGTGCACTTTGGGTGCAACCTCATTGGCACAATCTGTGCCACAGCAAAGCAGAAATAAGAAATGTATATACAGCCAGCTTCTCTTCAGCCTTCCAAACCCTAGAGCACATGAGAGGTTTCAGAAGGCAGAAAATGTGAGAGAAGTCAGGTCTGGCAGAAACCGGGAGGAAATGCCCCTCTCACTGCAGCAAGAAGCCCAGGTTTTAATGATCGTGGGACCATCCATGGTAATTGGAGGTAACCCCTTCATAAATAAATAGATATCAAGTCCTATTGCACTGTGAAGAAATAAAAATCTTTTTTGGTTTATCAGAGATCTATCAGCACGTGTTGAACAACAAATTGGTACAACACCCACACAGTGCAAACAGCCTCCATCCTTCGTACAGGCATGAAAACAGCTGAGACTTTCAGATGATCTAATGAAAAATAAAAAGTACTCCAACATCAGCTGGAGGCATTTGACCTAGGCCAGGAAGATGAGCATAACCTGGGTCGGGCAAAGCACTTCATTTACTGGAACAGGAGACAGCGTACTACTATAAAAAGCAAGCTGCTAAAAGCCTTGTCATGCGATCTACCCAAGTGTTTTCAAAAGGTTAATTTTTTTAAGCTATTTTAGCCCATCAAAAATTTAAAAGCCACATTAGCATAATCCATACCTTCAGCATTTCAGGAACTATTAAAAGGCAACAGAGGACTAAATGGCAGCACATCATGGGGAATGATTAAGTGCTTTCAAAGACAAAAAAGCCAAGTATGTCTTCACAGCTGTGTTGTGCCTCAGATCCAAGCAACAGGTTCAAACCAGACCTAAAAGTCTCTGCACAACGCCATGATGTTACCATTTGGTCATCGTCCTCTTCCAATTCAATCCAGGCCTCCAAACGCACAGTGTCTTTCCAAAGTCAGTGTCGAGCACCAAGCAGTGAGTTCTTCCTGGGGTTTTCGCACACCTTGTGATAGCACAGCAGCTCCAGCCTCTTCTTTCAGCTGTTAAAAACCCAGCTGGTCTCGTTTCAGACTTCAGGACAGGAGCCATTGCTTTCATTTGCCCACAACAGCTTTCTCATTTTTTCTGTTCACCAAAATGCTCGCAGCCCTTCCCATCAGAAATGCTCCGTTTCCCACCCAGCAGCAAGTCTCAGGGATCTGCACAAAACTGTGGAGTAAGCTCCTGAAGGCATTTAATTGCATCAGAAACCTCCTCGTGCTCCCTCCCAAGTGACTGGCACGTTTCTTTGAGCTTGCTTTAACGTACAGCAAAGCATTATAAAATTCCCAGACAAGTCATCAGCCCCTGGGCTGCCCTCGGGTCAGGATGGGAGACACAACCTGTTACTCACCCGGCCTGCGGCTTTGACATCAGATACATCAAGTAGGAAAATGTAGGCAAAAATCATCTCTGAACTGCCATTCCAAATGAGATTAAAGATTTCCCACCCTTCCCACCTTCTGCTTCACACATTTTCTGGAAACTTAAAACCAAGTGAGCTTTCCCGAGGAAGCAGCGTACATGCAGCATTTTATTGTGGCTCCAAGAGCTGGTTTTTGACTGCAGCTCCGGGTGGAAGCTCCAAGGATGAAATCCACAGCGGTGGACACTGTTTTCCACAGCATCCACTGCTATCTGAACCCATTTTAAATACAAGCAGCCTTACATTCACAGAAAGAAGAGTGAACAAGCTGGTTTGGAGATCAATTTGAGAAACAGACATTTAATGCAGAACCCTCCAGGTGTCTGCATGTATCCATGCTCCATTTGACAGGAGCAAACGCACACAAGCTGTAGTGGTTTCCCATAAGGACACACTTCAGAACATTTCTGAAATCTGATTTGCCAATTAGATTTACAGATTATGCTGCATATTCAGCAACACTTGACTAATCTGCATTAAGATTTAATAAAAATGCAGGATACAAACCCTAGTAATTTCATCATTTCCATGAACTCCCTGTACGAAAGCTATAAACCCTTGATCAGATTATAGGAATGTTAAGCCAATCAAAGATTGCTCAGCTGAACACAACTTCCAAATATTTTGCATACTAGCCATACTAGCAAAAATTCAGAAATCTCATTAAAAACAAACCACCAAAATCTCATATATCCTCAACACAAAAATACTACAGAGAAGTGACATTCACAGCACTTATACAACCAGGACAAGATCACAATTAAGCTTGGTGCTGCACATAGGTGGACCTGGCAAATGTGTGGCTGCACATTTGACTTTGTTTAGTTCACACACAAAAAAACCCACCAAAAAAAACCCCCCCCAAAAACCCCAAAAAACCACAAACCAAAACAAAAAACCCCAGACAAACAAATAAAACCCCAGCATTTGTAATGATTAGCATTATGAAAGACCTACAACAATTTGCGCCCTTCATAAAATGGAACACACCTGGATGGGCATCGGCTCCTTGGGAAACCTTGGTGTAACTCCTGGTACAAGCTGGTATAACTGGTATAAAATAGGAGATGGTTGCTAATGCTCTAACAATCTTTGAGGTGAGGGCAAGACAAAACCCACCTGCCAGACACCCAAGAGAAAAAGTCTAAATACTTTCCATAAGATTGACAAATTAAGAGAAAACCACTCAACTTTAGAACTTTCAAATGTGCAAACTATCCTACAAGGATGCCTTGCACTTTGTGATAGAGAAAGGCCCAAGACAAGACACTGCGTTATGTTTTCTGAGGCAGAATGAGCAAGGCAGTTTGAAATCTTGCCAAGAGTTATAGTTCGTAACAGCAAACAGAAGTGATATGGGTTTTGCCTGGGAAAGCACTGACTTCAGAAAGGTTAATACCACTATTCCAAGATGCTCCAAAAAGGTAAAAGAAACACAACATTTACTGCTACTGAAAACTATACACAATCCATACAGAAGCTATGTGACAGATATGACTCAAAAACTGGAATAAAAACCATAATTCCCACTTAGCTGTGTGCCAGGTACGGAGATATTGTGTTTTATGTCAGCAGACAGAGAGCTTCCCATAGCAAACCGCATATCGAACTCAGAAATTGCTTTTTCACCAATGAGTTTTGAAAGATACAGGAAAAAAACCTCTGTATTTTAACTTTTTTGTTGAGCCCTTATCTATCATTAGAAGCTACACATAAAATTATAGAAACCTCACCTATCTGAAGCTTGAAAGCAGGCATGATCTGATCAAGAAGGACAACGTCACCTGCCAAAAAATCAGACCCAAAACCAGAGGATGTCAAATCATCTCCCAGTGGCTTTCACCTGCTAGTACAGGACCTGCTCCCCAGACAGCTGTGGCTGCTCGTCCTGCTCACATCACAGCTGCAAGTTTAACAAACTGTCCCCAAAGTGTGGCCGGTGATGCAGGAGCTCCCCTGCTCAATAAAGCCTCAGGCCAAAAGGATTCCAGGGACAACTTAAGACATCCAAAGGCTTACAGGTATTTTCAGAGGTTATTTTCCCCAAGTTGTCTCCGGTTACCAGGAACAATACCATGCTCACGTAATACTTCAACATCACTTGAGCAAAATAGTTCCCGCTAACTCCAATAAAGCAAAGAGAATCACGAGCATTTTTCTATTTTATTTCCCACACTCTTCACTCCGTACCTTCAGTGCTGAAACTGCTCGCTTGCCTTCCAGTCACTGGGCAACCAACAGTGCCCGTAACGATCACCATGACAGCTTTGGTTTAGGAAAAAAAGAAAAAAAATCCTTGTTTTCAATGAGACATTTACAATTACTTCAGGTGGTGCTCTGAAGGAGCCTACCTTTCGCTTCGATTCCTGGTTCACACTGTTCGCATCAGTCTCAGCACAGGTTTTTCCTAGCAGCAATGCAGCAAAACCACATTTTCCTGTTTTTCAGCAATGAAATGCCACTATCTTCCTTTTAGCTATTTCAAGGATTTTTCAAGTAAATTCTCCACCAACTTCCTATCAGACTTGACGCTTCTTGACAGCGTTACGTTAAACTGAAAACATCAGCACTGAAAAGCAACATTTAACACGTCACTTCTTCCCGAGAACTTATTTAACGGCTGCTCAGACAAGCAGTACATAGCACCCTGCAATAGCAAGCACACAGATCTACGCCAGGATTAATTACACTCCTCTCAGAATCAGACGCACTGCTATTGCTCCAGCTACTCAAAAAAAATCGGAGCCACGCTACCTCCAATTTCCCCATACACTGTCAGTTCATTTGACACACTTGTGCTTCGTTTGCACCTCTGGATTCTCCCAGTACAGCAGGCAGCGCACAGAATTCCTGCCATTGGTGGCAATGAGCAGTCCCATGGCACCCTGCAGTGCACAACAGCTGGGCAACAGCTGGAGGAGACTCTTGTGTCATCATGGTATTCCCGTAAGTTCTCACCAGGAAACACGAGCTGCTCCTTGAGATGGGGCACAAGCTGCATTCTCCCCACCAGGAGCAGAAAGCCAAGCACAAAAATCCCAGCTTTAGTCTTCAACCTCTTCTAGGAAACCACGCCACCATGGACGGGTTACAAAGATGACTTGCAGAATGTTCGCACCACACGAGTAAGGACTAAAAACGTACCATGAGCCGTATGGGGAAGGTTATCCCACAGAAAGCACCGGGAACCTTAAAAATTAATTGCGTTTACAATAACGGATAGAGACTTCTCACCAGCTAAAAGCTGAAGTGCCAAGTGTACATACACAGCAAGAGAGCGTCTACCAGCTTTTCACCACTCCTCCCTCCACAAGGGAAGCATTGGCAGAACTCCCTGCATACTCGTGTGCACCGTATGTGCCAGCTGATCACACTTCCCAGGTTTAATACTCCTCTTCTAAGCAAGCTCCTCAATGGGTCCATGTCTGCCCCTCTCAAATACAGCATGAAATTGTCCACATTATGCATCTTCATGCCATCCCAAGGCTTTTAATTGTCCATGCCCCTACCCTGGGCTGAGATGACGGCCCAAGGCCAGGAAGAGATAAAGTGATTGACACTGAGATGCTGAATCTAGAGGCTCGATCCTGTGTAGGTACGTTGGTCCCTCCCAGAGATACTCTCTGGTAGTGATCACCACTTGACGTGGGCAGCTGCAAGTTGTTGTATGGCAAGAAACTACCTCGTAGTGACGGTGTAGCAAGAGGGCACACTATGCCTGGTTAGGGTACAACAGGGAAAAATAGAAACTGGTACAATAAATTGGTTGGGTCAGTGAAGAAGCTGGTTGGCGGTCTCAGGGTCATTATCTCCAAGTACCTGTGGAATACAGATGAAATTTCCAATAACTGAAAGATGACAAACACTTCTGGGCGATTGAGGGAAAGCAAGGCTGGGAATGCAGATAGCAAAAGATTGTACATGCCTACAAGGTGACAAACCACTTTTAGGTGTCACCTTAAAGGTGACAAAGTGCTATTAACTACAGCAGTGTCAGAATTAAAAACTAAGAAACAAGCAGCTTCTGAGACAAGTAACAACTGGGCAGACAGGAGAGAAGATGCATCGCTCCACTCAACAACACAAACCTGAGTGTACCAAGTCTTGTTATTGTTAATATCCAAATCACAGTTCACTCAAATCTAATCAAAACTTTCACATTTTTGATGCAAACATTCAGGTCATGTAAAAATGATCTTTATCAGAATCTCTCTAGACCTTGTAAAATCTATTGATTCCAATACTGCAGTGAAAAGCGTGCTTGTTAAATCTGCTGATGTTGCCAGCTAAGTGGAGAACAGGATTAAAATTCAGAAGTGGTCCTGACAACAGAATCTGGGATACAATTCAAAAGGGTGAGTAAAGAAGGCATTAACTGTACAAATGAGAGACTTGAGTGGCTTTTTATGCAGGTGTTCAGCAGCTGGTTTATCGTAATTTCTGGGTGATGACAGATCACAGACTGTACAAATCTGTGTCCTACTGTTTGGAAAAAAAAAAAATCTCATCCTGAGATATTTACAGAAACACCACATACAGAAAAATGCAAAATAATGGGTGCTGACCAAGGTAGAGATGATGGGGCAGAAAGGAAGGGCAAGTACTACAAATAGTCCTCACACTTTTCTCATTTTACCACAAGGGTCTTCAGGGACGTCTCTCCCTTGGGAGTACACTGAAAACATTGAATTCCAGAAATCTTTACTGTCCACTTTCTGGAAGCTTAAAATAAGCAAGGGCTGTGGGATGTGAACAGTCTCGCAAGCATCCAGTAGGAATCACATTAAAGTATACCAAAATGTTTTCTATTTTCCTAGATCTAGTCTAACTCCTATAAAACAGTAGAACTATATTCCAAATAAACTGAATTATTTGGAGCATTTAATGTCCTTTGGGGTCATTACAAGCGCACAGCAGTTAGCCCTATGATAAAATATAAATTCTCTTCTCTATGGCACACAGTCTGACCTCACTATAATGATGCTCCATGGGACTGAGAAAAATCGCTGCATAGCTGGACACTCTCTGAAAGAGATTTTCAAGCTTGTCGTACCAGAATAAAGAAGTACCCAATTTGACTTGAACATGTTATATCTAGTATTTTTACGAGTCTCACTTCGTATCGAAAGAATACTGTTTAAGCATTGACAAAAAAAGAAAAATCAATGAAGAAATAAAATGCATGGTTGTACATAAAATACAGCACAGAATGACTAATACAAACTCCTCAGATTTGCTTAGGTGTTTGTTCCACCAAGTCTTATAAACAAGCAAAAAAAAAGTTTACACTGCTAGGACTATTTCAAAGAGGGCAGGCAATTAGCAGGTCTTGTTACAGATCATCTGAGTAATTAATTGTATGGATGTTCTGCCTCGTGTCCTCTGACAGCGTGCGGTGTTAACACCTCACGGCAATGACAGCGCCGGCAAAACTGCTACTGCACAGTTTATGCAATTGCGCAGAAACACTGAGCTCCATTTCACCTGTCTGGAGGAATTTTCAAGGTGAATCTCTGTTCAATCTTGTATAGAAGTTGCTTAAACTATTTTAAAGCCACCTTTTAACAGGAGCGGGGAGCAAGACATACCCTGTATCCCATTTTGGATGTTCCCAGAACGTGAAGACAGTTGCAAGTATTCAGGCAACGCCTGGATGTTCCGTTTAAGAGCCACATGCACTGGCTTTCAGTACAGACAGGGATAACTACTGAAAGCTGTTGGGTTAGGGCTGTTCAGCACGATGTGAAAAGGCAAGAAATCCCCCTGCTCTGAAGAAGGCTGTCCTCCAGAAAAGCAATGGGAAGATCATGGAAGTAGCATGCGGCATTTTAAAAAGGTTTGCAGAGCAGCCTTTGTGATGCTGGTTACTTTTTTCTTCCCCTCCCTGAAGAAGCACAGATGTTTCGAAGACTGAGCGCTCCGAGCCTTGAGCACCATTTACAACTGGTGTGTAGAGAGGAAAAGCTGCCTCCACTGTGGAGTTTGATGAGAGACACTGAACATTAGTCAGACTTAATAAATTCTGTGATGTGGTTAACTGCAACAGAACAGGATTTCTTTTACAAAAAGTTCATCTACTTCAAGCTCAGTGGCTTTTACACGTTCTGTCAGACATGCACATCTGGTAAGCGGGGAAGTCACCTTGAAGGAGTAAGCAGGCTGAGGAAATCAGGAATGAAGAGGTGCAATTAGTGATGATGAACTGGTCTTATTACCATAGAAGACTGAAGTTCAAGACTTAATCTGTGTCGTAAGTGAGGAATCAATCTGATTAATATTGCCAATATCCAGTCTTCGGAACAGTTTTTCATCACTGCTCAAGAAAAAGCCCTGACCTGATGAGTGGGAGCATTAACCAGAGCAGCCCGGACAGCCAGCACCACCAGAGACCTATTTGCCCTTCAGCCCCATATCCTGAGCACTTAAAGCTTTCACAGAACCCTGTTGTTTATGACAATGGCCTATTGTACAGACACTTCATGCAAAATCTCTTAAAAACCATTAGAATACTACTAGATAATCATTCAAGACTAAGATAATGGGAATGGGGTTTCGCTCCCTCTTTCTGCAAGTCAAAAAATGTTTTTCCATTCAAGAATGATTTTGAGGAACCATACAACATACACAGATACAACAAAACAGCTCATTACACGTTGTTATCAGAAGTGACAAGCTCAAGGCGTGAACATTACATCACCTTGAAACCTTTCAGCATAAATGAAGGGCTAAAAAGTTCTGAATGACTTTGCTCAGGAGGTGGACATCACTATGTGTTCTACCTGACCTTACTAATAATCATTCAAGCTTGAAATCTGCTACTAAAGTCTCCATCATAAGTAATTATTTGCCTCTGTGTAAAACCGTTGATTTCATGCTCTATAAGCACATCTCCTTGTGAAAGAGCAGCCTGCCCATAAAGATTGCTTTTGACAGCCCGGTGACCATCTCCTGCAGCAAGTGTCTGAAGCATCTTCTGGGAGGCAGGAACATCTGTTCTCCCCGCCATACAGGAGAGAGCTTTTGGGGATGACAAATTTACAGGTGAGACACATCGAATGAGCTCCATAAAAGGGAGATAGAGAGTTTTGGCACTTACTTAAAACGGAGTAACTTGACACTGTGAAATTAAAGACAAAAGCAACTCTTTTCAGGTAGCTGTAATTTGTCATAACATTTAGTCAACTGACCTGTTGTGGAAAACATCATCTCTGCGGTGCTACGCTTCGGGAAAGGATGCACGGAAGACAGAGGCTGTGGTTAGAAAGATGATTTAATAAGTGGAACCACATGGTTGTCAAGCTTCAGGGAAAAAAAACACCCACCGCGTTTTCTTACCAAAACTAGCAGTAAAAAGTAGGCGGATTATTTAACCTTGAATCAGCTACAACTAAACCTGGGAGCAATCTCTCCCCATGAGACCATGGGACATGACACTACATGAAAAGCTTTTTTTTTTTTTTGCCCCCAAATGTTAGCCTGAATCCCAAACTAAACCCATTAAATACCTCCAGTTCTAGTTTTGGATGCTGGCACATGCGAGACCGCTGGGAGACAAGCTACATATTTTAAGGCAATATAAAAAAAGCAGCTGCCTTCTGAAAATGCTACATGTGAAAGTTACCACCTTTGCTAGAAAGGCACAAGAATCATAAATATGCCAGGCATTTAATGCTAGGAAACAACTTAACTTTGAATAATTTCATGCCATTAAGAGATGCACACTGAAT
Source organism: Pampusana beccarii (assembly GCA_013399365.1). NCBI lineage: Eukaryota > Metazoa > Chordata > Aves > Columbiformes > Columbidae > Pampusana > Pampusana beccarii. Next base: position 2,164,590 of record VWYH01006719.1, on the reverse strand, counting down.
ACGGACTCGGATCACTTAATAATTCATATCTAACACATAGTAAAAGTCAGCCTGGTATTGCATAGCAAGTTGCCAAGCAGAGTGGTCTTCCAGATTCATCTAAATTCACTTCAAAATGCATACAGAGCAACAAAATTCCTTCACCCCTCCTCAAGCTTTTACTTTTCTCTCAGCATCACTTCACAGATGCCTTCAACCAGGCCCATTTTCCCCATGCCTCACGTTATAAAACACTCTAGGGGCCACACATTAAGTGAACTAGTCCTTTTTACTTCTAAGAACATCTCTTGAAACTTGACGTAACAAGAAAAGAGAATTTGAAATTTAAGTGTCCATACGACGCTCCCAGACTAAGAAATATTTATGTATTTCCATAAATTTACCGCTGTGCAGAGGGGCAAGACAAGTTCACCATCCCAAAAAGCATAAGCCAGAGCAGTTGGCTATTATGAATTATAAAAGTAAAAAGCTCAGAAAAATGTCAATGTTTCAGTAATCCCATTTGGGACGGCTGCTCAGAAGCAGTCTGCGTAGGACTGGATTTTCACAAATTACATTAGGAAGAAGAAGGACCATAACACTACAGTAACGACGAGATGTCCATCTTGCCAAGAGTAAAAAATAAGATTCTTAATACATGCAATTTAGTGGAATTGCTTTCCAGTTTGCATAACAAAACAAATGAAATCAAGGCTGCTCTATGTACTTTGAAGTAAAACTAACCTTAGACTGATAAATCCTGACACTTTTGTCCGCGGTCTGAAGTAAATCCTTGCAAATGCTTTGAACAGGTGAGAACAACAGCCTCTTTCCTCTACACAGACCTGCAAAAACAGTTTGCTGAATTACACGGCTGTTTTAGATTCATAATCTTTTGGAGCAAAGCTTGATTAAAAGGCTTTTTTTGTGTTTCAAACCCAGCTCGTCTCATTGATGTAGTTTACGGGAGGTGCCCATCCAGAGCTGCACCACCACACTGGAGCTGCAAAATGGGGGTGAGATCATCAAATCGCCTCTATTACCGATACAACTTGTGTCAAAGCTCTACGTAACACACACTGTCTCATTACCGGATCCTTATTTGTCAGGCAGCAGAGCATACTCAGGCAATTTATTTACTATTCTTCCTGCTATCTCTACCACTCATCAACTCAAATTGCTACTCTCTTATACAGGAACATGCATCAAGCTCCGCTTTCCCCCAAATTTCAGGCTTATTGAACCAAAGAGTTTAAAATCTTTCCAAGTAAAAAGCTGCTTATGTAAAAAATGAAGGGAAACCTCAGTGCCAGCCTTAAAGGAATCAATAAATTCTCACTAGTAGGTGGTAAATTCAACACATTTTTGGCTGCTTAATACACCAGGTTTTAACATCTCCAGACAGGTGAATCTAATTGGTTGCAGCAATTTAAACCCACCTTCCCCATATAAAACTTTTACCAGGCACTTGCTTTAGTTTTCAGAACTGCATCAATCCCATGCTAACATTTTAATCTAGTGACAGCTAAAGATGATCCCAATTAAACAACAACAACTTCAGAGCAACACCGGTCTATCTAACTAATCTTCTTTGCAACTTTGAGAAAGATCACTGCATGTGAAAAACCCAACGCTTACGTAGCTAAAAGCCTTCATCACTTAATCCTCCATCCTCAGGAAGAACTAGTCTGACTGTCTGGAACAATTTACGTAGCAGCTCTCACTACAGTAAGCTAAACATTTCACCCAAGAAGGGAAAGTATGAAGAAACTATAGAGTACATGTGGGAAAACCAAATACTTTAACCTCCGCAATTCCTTTAAATGCATTTCCAAAATGCAGCAGTAGTTTCAGACAAGCCAAGATATTCCACTTGGACCACAGGGAGGAGAAACCATCCCAAATTCCTTAAAGTTAAATAGAAGCCAACTTTCTGCTAGTTTCCATGAAAGGTAGGATCATTTTATTTTCCTTACAAGAAGATGCAAGCCAAAGTTCATAGCTACCACCAATTTCAAAGTATTCTGATCAATCTTCCAAGTGAGCATAAAAATACTGCATGCTTCTGATCGATGTTTCAGAAAACGAACTGTGGCTTCTCTTTTAATGAGACATGTGAGGACTTTGGGATCCATACACTGTATAGAGAAGAGACCTCCGAGTAAATACATTAAGCCGGCTGCAGCTGAGGCACACACATCATCTCTGAGATGTTTCTGATGCAATCACGGCAAGAAACCAGAGCAAAGTCTAAAGGTAATAGAAACATCCTGGGTGATGGGGGAAAAAGATTCTTTGTGGCTCACGTGAGCAACTACTGAGAAAAGATTGGTATTATGACCAGCAAACTTCAAAGTAAACTTTCACAGTAATTTGTAAGACAAGAAAACACGCCCAACTAAACCCATGCAACCAGTAGTTCTACAGTAACTTGGCAGAATTGTACCCCCCTAAGTATTTGCTGTATATATTTTCCAGAGTCACTACACAACTGGGAAGCATCAAAACCAAACCTTTGGCTGAATGTTTCATTTGTTATAGCCCATTGATACAAAGAACCATTTTATGTTCCTGTACAAACAGAATCAAACATGAAAACTTCTCTTTGCCAGGCATCAGTGAGAGCCTTTGTTCAGCTGCACAAGAATTCAGTAGAACCAGTTCATACTTAAAAATCAGTGTGCAGCCGTGAATGTTCACCATCTCAAAGCATGGAGAGATTTACTAGGAGGATTACATCTAAGCAGTTTTAAACACTAATGTGAAGTAGCAAAATCCAAATCATTAGACCTGCATTTGCTCGGCCGGGCTCCCCGCCGCAGGGCACTGCGCCATGGCCCTGCCAGCAAAGCACGCAGGTCCTGCTCAAGCAGATCCCCGTTGATGCTTCCACCTCTAATCTTCTCTTGGAATCGCTCCCCAGTGCCAGGCAGACTCTAGGGATTTCAAGGAGCACGAGCTGGCTTATATTTAAACTGGTCCAAAGCAGGAGGAAGACTCTTTATAGGTAATACAGACAGGCAAGGAGATTCCTCTTGGTTATCCTGCGTGATACGAATTAGATGCATCGTTAACCTTTATATATAAAGGTACACATCCCTTGTTCTGAAATACCTTTTCACCAAGTCCTTACACAAGCAGTTACCGACAACACTTAAGCAATCTTTATTTTCCTTTAAAACTCTCTACAAATATTTTTGCCCAAACCCCCAACAATTTCACACAATTAGGGCCACCATTACTTGATGAACTGCCAACACATGAACAATCCTTACCAGACGTATTGCCCGTTTGGCACACCCTTGCCTAAGGTGGTATTTCTACTCTCTAGTTTTGAGCCTTCAGCCTGTCCCATGCTCTCAGGCCATCTCCTCTCTCCTCCTGCATTGACCAGACTAAGAACTCAGGGTGCTGCACACTAAATCACATTTTTAACCAAGTGTCTACAGCAAAGCACAGATATTTTCCCAACCTCTCTCAGGGTATGGAAAAATGAGTGAATGGTTTATGTAGCGATGAATCAAGCTGTCTAAAATTTGGAAGTCAAGGACACCTGATGCAATTCCCATGTCAATAATCACAGAGGCCCTCTTCACCCCAGAGCCATACATCTGAATACGCAAGCAATATTTTTGTCATATATATACGTATATATGAAGATGCCCTTCTGGGCAAGCGCATGATTCAAAGCTATGCAGCCAAGACAAAATAAGATCTTCATTTAAAGTTCTTTAGTCCTGAACAGAGTAATTGAAATACCACCAAAGTTTCTGTAGTAGAGGGCCATGCTGTTGTCAGTGATGCACAAAACATAATATATAACATACCAGGCAAGACCATCCGTGGCAATATTTATGCCAGTCTCCATATGTGTCCCAACTAACACCTGTGCGTGTCTTGCAAAAGAATGTTTTCAGCTAACAAATCCCCTGAGACAAAGGCAAAAAGTAAATTTTCTTGATTCAGACATTGAACATTTAATTCCTAAAACTTTATTTTCAACATTTCCTCAGAACACACTGCATGTGCTATTTAGAGCTGCTGGCTTCCAGGAGACATTTGTCAAAGCCCATTTAGAAGCGATAATGTCTAAAACATCTGCAGCTGGTTATAATGCATCAGAAAAATAAAGTTGTCTGGACTCAGTATCGTGCCAGTTTTTCAGGGGAAAAAAAAAAGGAAAAAAAAAAATCAAAACCATATGCCTGCTCTTAGTTCAGTCTCAAGTGATCTATATTTTATAAGGTAACTTACCATGAATTTTTAAACTACTATGAATTGAATTCTACTAATTGGACTTCTTGGGCTTTTTAAAAAATGCTTAAAAAAAAAACCAAACTTCAAATTCCCATAATTCAGCTGGTTTTGATTGTACAAGTCAAACACCCAAAATACTTCTGGTAAGAGGCATAAGCTCTAGGAGTTATCACAGAAGTGCCATGGCCAGAGAATACCTCCCAGAAATAAGCTTCCTGTGATTGTTTTAGCCAAGTTACCACCACCACAGGTGCACAAAATGACATCCCTTCCTGAGTAATTCACATTACGGTTTTTAAATCTAAACTGCATTTCAACTAAATAGTGGCTTACCGCTCCAAACAAAGTGAATGAGAGCAAGGGTTTTAATCCAGCCAGAAACTCGGTTTCATCCCAGGTTTTTCAGTCTCTCGGAATGAACACCATTCAAACAAGGCGAGTGTTTTCCTGCTCCAAAGGTTCTCGAGCTATGCAAGTCAGCGTGGAGATACGATACGCAGACAGTAAGGCTGCAGAAGCACAGCAACGTGCATCACGGGTACCAATGAGACCTGCTGGGCTGCAGACTCAGTCCCAGCAATGCAACCGGCAAAGTTTCCCTGCTCTGCACGTGCAACCAGCCACTCCGAGAAACTTCGCCGCTCCTTCACACGGTGCTGCTGTACGAGCCTTCAGCTGCCACCAGCTCAACATGCTCTGCCTAACTTTGCATTCGCTCATGCCAAATTACTGTATGAAAAACCCTTCCGTGGCTTTGGCTTCAGGGACAACTCAAGCAAAACATTCTGGAAAAGCAGGTATTTCAGCTGCTCCGACAGCCCAAACAGGCATTCCCGTATGGGAAGGCTGGAGCCAACTGAAACAACTTGCCCAACAGGCAGGCAAGCGTGTCCAGCTCCAAGCAAATAGCAAAATGTTCAGCACAACCTCATTGTCCGGTAGCAAAGAGCCCCACACCCTCAGGAAAGCCCACTGGCCAGATCCAGCACCGGGAGAGTGATTTACTGCACGTGGAAATCCCCTGAATAAACACATAACCTGTGCTGCAGATCGCAGCGAAGCAGTTCAAAAACTATGTAAACCTCTCCCAGCCACACCTTCCCAATATATGTTGTTTTGTGGGTCAGACAGAAACAGCTGTCGCACAACTGTTATTGCTGTTTCTTAATGCAAGCAGCTCTAAATCACTTTTTATCCATGCTGCTCCAGAGGAGGGATCACTCGCAAACAGGGCAAATCTGCAAAACGCTTTCAAGGACAGAACAGGGACAGAGGAGCAAGGCTTGTGCTAGAAAACTGACCTCTCCAGGTAAGATGCTTCTCAAAGAAATTATCTAGTACAGTGATAGAAGAGGCTGAGCGCAACATATTTTGGGTTCACATCTCCTGAGAAACTTAAGAGAACAAAATATGACAGGGCTGTTTATCTCCCTTAGGAAGGAAATGTTTTTTCTCAGCCCCACGGATTAGTGCTCTCAATTATTGCCTTTGCTGCTTAGTCTCCGATCAGAGTGCAAAGTTCACAAAAACTGCCTCCCATCTTTCTTGCAGAACACAAAAGACGCTTCAAAATTCATCTTCAGCTTTTAAGTGCTCAATAGCCACGTAGTTTCCCAGTAATGCTTTTGCTGATTGACCGCTTAGCAGGCTTTCCTCTTACTTAACAGTAATTGCACAGCAGATATGGAGACAGAGTCATCCATTCCCACCGCAGAACCTTTAATAAGGATAGAAAATTACATGGCTTTTGATCCATCAGAAGATGTCAAAGCAAATAGAAATGAATTAACATTTCGCTTTTTGTAAAAAAATCCTGGGATGACGCACATGACAATAGCATGACAACAGCAAGCCTATAACCACACATTTGTTTGGGGGCTGAGTTCTAGTCTGACATGCTCTTACAATTTCCAGTCAGAATCTGAACAACAACTTGATAAGCAGTTTCACAGCTGATCATGGGTGCCAGCAGAAGCAACAAACTGACAATTTTGTGGTTTTATTATTTTAAACGTTTTGCAGCTTTATAGAACTGAGCAGCAAAACGTCAAAGGCCAACTACAAGCTCAGAAAGACACCTCTGCACCAACTTCACCTTCAAACCTGCAGCCAAGTTTTCCTACTGCTGGTTGAGTAAGGGGAGACCGAATATCATCTTCTGCAGAAATTAACCGCACGCGCCACAAAAAGGTGGCAACTCTTCTGAAGCTGCTCCAAACCACCTGAAAAATGCAAGGAAGAACATCATCTATGCAGAACACGGATTCGGAAAAACACGAGCCCCAAGGCTATCTTACAAACACATCTTTTAAGCTAACTGCTTTACTGTTACAGAAATTCTTTTCCCTCCAACACACAGCCTTTTCTGTTAAATACACTGAATACATCTAGTTAAAGTGTGCCTTTAAAATCCTAACCCCTAATTAAAACCCCAAACCAGAAGCACAGTCCAACAGAAGCATTCAATCCATGTTGGTACCACACAGCTTAGGTTTGAGGTTCTAATCGCTATTTGAATGGCAGAGAATCTCACAGATCTTGGTAGGGACAGCCCCAGGACAGCGCAGTTTGTCTTTAAACGCACATGTCCCTAAGCACTTGTTATCTTCAAATCACCACAGCTGTGTGACCTTCCAACAACTCCACACAGTGTTTTTTTTTTGTAGAGTACTCGCCCTATCACGTATCATTACCGAGTATTTTAGAAGCAGCCACAGGTCCTGTAAAACAAACCAAAAGCATTTTAGGTGGCTGTTCGTCTATTGTCTTACACAGCACTATCTAGTCTGACACCCCCAGGGATTTTGGAAATGCCCTCCCAAGAACACTGGACATTTTCTTGCATCACTGCTAAAGGACCACAACCACACAATTGCAAAACCCTAAAGAGTGACTCAATGGCAGTGTTAGTTCACAAAAAGGCAAACTGCTGCAAGAAAAAAAAATAATCATATGCTTACTTGAACTTATCTGTAACCCACAAGCAGCACAATATTACTTTGTAATACATAAGAGGCAGTAAAATCAACTTTGAAAAGAATGTACAGTCAGCTTTCAAAGACTTCTAGAAAATGCCTGGAACATTTTAATAACTTAATTCTGACTTAAAGAAAACTTTAATTAAGACAGCATTTAGAAAGTATTTTCCGAACAATCTGGAATCCTGTGGAATGTGTTAAGGCCTCCAAGGAAGCTGGCTCTGGCCAAGAGCTGAGATCAGTCGTGACTGAGGGAAGAAAAGCAGCAGTAGGAAGCAGCAAACACCACCCAAGTTTTAACACACAATTTGCCTGTCATGTCAATATTTGGCACCAGGATCGGCCCCCCCGCCTATCCTTTATTATATTAATTCGAGAAGTTTGCCCCGTTTTTTCCAGAAAGATGGCATTACGCAAGTTACGGTCATAGCAGACTTGACTTACAAGAATTAATTGCTGCTTACTTTTACACTACCAAGCCACTGCTAATCCGTGCTCCAGCAAAAAAGCAAGAGAATTAGGTCAAGGGAGCTTAAGTGCTACTAAAATATGTTGCATAGCACCTTATATCCACAGCTCAGACAGCAGCTCCTCATCTACAAGCAAGCAGCAAACAACATCTAAGTCAAGTCCAGGTGGCTAAAGGGTCTTTGTCTGGATACCAATGAACTTTCCTTTACTGTTAGAGAAAGCTTATGCCTTGAAATGTCCATCAAGTATGTGCAGTTCGCAAGAGATTACTTTGAGGCGATTATACCCTGCTGGGGTGCTGGTTTTTAACTTCTTTCAGTTGTAACCTTTCCAAAGTACAGCAGGTCTCCTTCTAGCAACAGCAACTCAAAAACGTGTCAGCAAAAGCTGCAGTAGAGACACCTTTTCCTCTTCCTGAAAGCTGTCCATCCAACCGCTGTCACTCCGCTTCTAGATGGTATACATCACACTGCAAGATACCAAAACACCTTAACATTTACAGTTTGTTGTATATACACAAGAGTGTTTACACAATAGACATTTTCTTTCAATCTCAGGCTGCAGACCACTAGAAAAAGCAGGACTGTTCTGACACGCAGTCCCATCAGCTCCCAGCCCGTTGCTTTGGCGCAAGCAGCTCCCGCACCAGCCGCACATGGACCTGCTGCACCAGAACACGCTTCCCACCCTGGCGCGGGGTGGCTGCCCCGGCAGCACATATTCAGTCCCACAGACCTGAAGCATCCACCTGGCTATGAAAAATAAAGGCCATTCGAGCAATCTCATTATCATAGATTAATAGTTATGTCAAGCACTGTGTCGGCTGTCACATCACAGCTGGGATGCCAGCTGTCTAGTGCTACAAAACCGCCAGCCTTGCCAGAGTTAGTGCCAAGTGTCCTGCCAAGTGCAGCCCATTCTGCCAGCTGGGTTTGGGATAGAATGTTGTCTGAGGACAAGACGAAGAAATGGACGTTTGCTTCCCCTTCTCCTTGAAGTTCTCTGCTCCAGAGAAGCACATTCAGTCTCATTCCCACATCAGCCTATGCAGGTGGAACAGGGCACAGTTAGAGACTCTCCTGTGTCAGGGGAGGTGCAACCAGCAAGAACTACATCAGTTCTCTTACTGGTCCATGTTGGGCTTGAACGTAAACCACCATGAAGATTAAGAATCACTGAAGCAGCATCCCATTTCAGGCTGCGCACACAGCTATACATGAAGGCTGTAGGAGGAAAACTAACCGTTTGACTATTCAAGGAATAATGCAACCTTCCCTGCTCACCCTTTCAACCCCAAACGTATGAATTACAAAGATCTTGTGTGCAGCAGTCAGAGGATAACCAGCTCAGCAGCTTTCCTTGTGTTCTCCCAGTGCCCCCTCTCAGCACAGGCAGTGTAGATAAGCAGAAGCCAACAGCAAAGAAGCAAAAACCCATAATACCACAGGATTGACTGAAGCGATGGCACAGCATTACGAGATAGGGACATACCCACGCTAAATCTTGACTAACTCCTGCTGCAAACTCTGCCATTTCTCAAACAGTCAGCATTCCAGGGACATAAGCCAGCATTTGTGGCTACTGGTTGAGCTACAATAAATTCCATTGGAAAGCCGCTCTACACTTCTTTTGCTAAAGAGCGTTGTTTAATGCTTCCACCATTTTGGCTGCAAATCCCAGTAATCTCTTCCATACTCGCTGCAGTTTGTCCAAGCCATTCTGCAGACTAGTCAGGAGGAAATTTTCATAATGTGAGATAAAGCCAAGATTGCTTCAAACCATGGAATAAACTTAAAACTCGAGGATCTTCAAGAAACCAGGGGACATCTTTGCAACTGCTGCCTCTCCCTCCCTGCTTTTTCAAGTATTAGTTATTTCTTAAGATTAAGATCTTTTCCAGGAAATTTATTGTTACACAAAGAGTTAAATGTTTAGACCTTTAAGAGCTGTAAAGAATTAAAAAGAGATTTAAAATAATCAAGGTTTCAAAGTCAGATCCTTTCACAGCTCTGACAAGCTAAGGAAGAAGCAGCTGGATCCAGAAGTCTCATGCCTGAGCCAGCAGACTCGAGTACAAAGCAATTACAAAACCTAGAGAGACAGAAGACTAAAAATGCCCAAGAATTTCAAACATCGGATTCAGTCATCAGTGAAAATCCAGCTGTCCCGTTCTCTTTGCAGATTTCTGAATAGGCTTCCTGCATGCCATAGAAATACAAACAAATCAACCCTCGTGAAGCGATCACTTTTCCCTAAAGGGCACAAAGAATTTAATTCTGGCTTCTTAATGATTTCAAGAGTTACGCAAAAGCAAGAGCTTTAAAAGACAGCAAAAACCAGACCTAAAATAGCTTTAAAAACTCTCAAATGTGAGGAAAAATGCTACGCACACAAAAAAATAATCATAAAACAGGTAAGTCACAGCTGTAGTGAGCTCAAGACAATGATTTCATAACTCAGATTTAATTGGAAATAACTTGGTCTCTTACATTATTTCTTTAAATATTAATATCTAAATGTCGATTCTACAAAAAATAGCAGTCCAATTTTGATACTAGGAGGATAATGGTATGCAGCAGTCTGATACATGCTTCTAGTTTTCAGGGATTCTCTAACATCTTGCGACTTTCCTTAGTCCAAGTTGCATTCAGCTGCTCTGACAAGAAGATTTCAGAGGGGAAAACAAGCAGTTTTCATAAAAAAAAACACTGGCAAATACAGACATCAATTTTGATAAATGGAGCAGGGCATGTTCATTTTGCTCCTGCCTATATTGAATAGAAAAAATTTGGCAGACTCCAACATAATTGATGAAATATTGAAGCATAGGGTAAGGCAGGAGAACACCTTTTACAGCACTTGAATGATGACTGCCTATGATGTCGAGGGCTAAATCTACAAGAAACGTTGATATCGCAGTGATGTGCATCTGGCAGCTCAACTTCCAGCTCTGCGATTCCCACAGTGGGGTCGATGTCCTTGAGCAAGGTCCTGTAGGCACCTTCAGGATCAAATTCAAAACAACTGGGTAAGGCAGGATTTTGACCTCTGATTTCTCCAGGTCTTGGGTACACGGTCCTTACATACAAGGTGGCCTCTGTAAGAATCGCTCATACCTGTTTGCATGCTTTGATGCCCGAGCTGCTCCTTTAAAATGGGGAATATGGTGTTATTTAGCATGGTCAAAGCAGGGAGGCAAACTCAACTGAGTGATGCAGCTACTGCACTGCAACCTTTGAGTAAAAGCCATTAACATTCCTTGTGGAAGGGCAGCAGGACCCCGTCCTCCCCTCTTCTCCACCCCAGCTTTTCAAATGCAAGTACCTGGAGTCCCACGTGTCCTGTGCAGAACTCAGGTCCCAGAGCTGCATCCGTGACAAGAGGTGGTCAATGCTCAGGATGGCAGCTGGGCAGCAAGGAGGAAAAGGAGGTGGCAAGAGATCCTGAGAAGCAAAACATGAGCACAAGCACCCCAGGGGGCTTGACTGACCAGAGCCCTGGACCAAGATGTCAGGTCTGGAGAGGATCGGCCGGTTTCTGAGGATCGCTCTCCGCCTGGGCCCTTAAAGACACTTAGGCCTAAATCCACAGAAAGAGTTGGGTACCAAAGTCTCTCACTTCCTAGGGCTTTCAGTTCACTCTGGCACAAACAGACCACGCAAATACCCGCATTATATAAACAGAGATAGATACAAATGGCAAATAGTTTTCTAAACAAAGAAGAAATTAAGGGAAATATGCACAGAAAGGCACCAGTTGTCCTCTCAGTTAAACCTCCGCTGATGCGGAAGACGGCCTCTGAGTTACAGATAACCCTAAAAATAACTCTTTTCCATTCCTACCGTAAAACCGACCCATAAAGCGCTACATTTCTCATGTTCTGTCCATTCAGCTTTTTCTACTCACAACCATATTTCTTCCACTTCATCCTGCAGCACTGGTCCCACTGATCACTGCCATATGCTCCAGCACGGAGCGTTTCCTCTGGCACACTTTAAAAAGAAGCGCTGTCACCAGAGCAGTGCAGGCGCTGGCAAATATGCTCTGTCAGGTTTTGTTTTCAAGGACTATAAAAATAGACGGCACCGCATTAGGCTTGAAAACTCGTACCCTCTAGAAATAATTTTAAAAAAACAAGTTTTCAGATGACTTGTTATTGTTTTCAAATACCCAGAGAGAAAATCTGTAGTTTTATATTTCATTTAACATTTTCAGGTTAAGCTAATATGCGATTTCTTTTACGTGACTGACAATTCCCAGCTGATCGATCGGCAACACCAGTGCTCTCATGTGCATCAATTCACAGCTTCTCAGATGCATTTCTACTATAAAAATACCAGCACTAAGGAAGCCACAAGACATCACTTGTTTCCAGAGCCTGGGCCTTTCACCCATGGTAACCAGTATAATTTTATGCTGACTACAGCTTTGGCTAAAATGTGAGGAAAATAGTCTTGGCACAGCCTGCGAATTGACACTTTCTTGTTAGTTTGTAATTGCTTTGCCAAGGACTCTCTTTCTGTAATCAGCTGGCCCAAGTTCCTGTTTGCGGAAAACACGCCACTATGGTGAAAGAAAACCTATTATATTTTATACATAGATACTAAGCAATAAAAAAAAATCAAGGACAACACAAGTAGGACCTTTGCACATTGCAGATAAGACTTCTCCAATCTTCCACATTCCCATTTGCGGAGCACATAACCTGCAGCTGAAGACCAGAAACAATCTGGGGCAGAATGGGGAAAGAACCACATTTCTGAAGGGTCAGCAGCAACAGCAGGAGAATGGCAACCGTGACAACTTGGATAGTCCTCTGACCTCCATACATATATCCAAATACATTTCTGCCCATTTCTATAACAAAATCCCAGGTCTTCCAATACTTTGCAGATGGTTTTGCAGCTTACTTCTATGCCCTCAGAAGCAGGCAAAATAAGCTTGAAAAGTCTAATTCCAAACACTTTAATTGTACCAATATAATTTCTTTGTCACTGCGAACAGATGCCAGTTTTCCAAAGGGAGAATTGTTTTCTTTCCCCAGGCTAAATTAGTACCTTGAATCATATTCCAAAACAGATACACACAAAAAAAGGCAGCCTGAGAACCAACGAGAAGCGCCAGTCCAGAGTGTATTGGGTGGATCAGCAAAACTAACACACGCAGGAGTGGAAAAAATGGGTTATACTTTATTACGCAGCTATCATACACAAAACCCTGGCAACAGGCCACCTGGAAGATAAATGAGAAGACAGAAGATAATCACAGGGTTCACTTCTTTTTGAGATCCAGAATAATCCTGTTATGTAGTAGCTAACATGAACTGACAGTGGGGCTAAATTTAAGTGACCTCCTGTAATGTTAGAGAAAATAACTTACTCGCTGAACTGAAGCCCTTACAACATAGTTATGCCTGTATTTATCTAGGTTTTGGGGTTCTGATTTTCTTTAGTGAGGGAATGTACTTTGCTTTTGCTTCTCCGAGCTGAAAGCACAGCCTCTAAAGAGAGCCACTTTCAAGGAAGCAGAGTTGAGATTAAAGCCAGTCTGAGCAGAAGTGAAGGAGTTGCTCACTCTTTTAAAAATAATAATATAAAAAAAGAGAAAACAAACAAACAAAGCTTACGGGATGCCAGACCTGGTTATGTGGTTATTGTCGTATTGTACCCTAGGATCAAAGTCTTTAAGACTTTTCTTTTTCAAAGGAACATCATACTCTAAGGCATCTTTGAAAACTTTGGTCTAAACATCAAGAACACTCAAACTCGGTTTCACCTTTTTTATTTATTAAGCAACAGCTCATATTTACAAGTCCCTGTGACAATTTCTTCTTTGGACTTCGTCTGAAGACTGAGAAATGTTAGGTAAGCTCAAGAAAATAAAAAACTACCTCTTTTCCATCATGGAGAAAAACTGTTTTGTTGTTAGTGTCATGAACTGGGTAAAAGTAACTTCCCAAATGAATGTGAACACAAGTAAAGGTCATTTATACAAAGACAAGCCTATGCAATCTTCTACTGAAAAAAGCAAGACTGGCTACTAAAGGTTTTAAATGTTAGATCTTCCAAATAATCATAAGCAAAGATGGAGAAGAGGATGACTGTCCTTTGAAAAGTCACCTTAGCTTCAACATCTAACTGCAAGCAAACGACTTCAGGCTCTAGAGATCAAGCAGAGCAGAACTTTTCATAACAACTTAATCTTGTAGAAACAGGTGTTCAAGAGGCCAGAAGCAAACAGCTCTACATGTAGGAGGGACAGCTGACGCTCTTTCCAGATAAGATCTGATAAATGCCTAAAACATCACAAGACTTTGACTAACAAAGACAAAACATCACTCTAATCCAATTTGTGGAAAGGGAGAGTAGTCAAACAAGACGGTAGATTTCATTCATGCAGAAAGTTCTTGCAGGAGACAGACTGATTTACTGTTATTCTGCAAATCCTTTATTTTTATGACCAAGTAGCTCTACAGCAGCAACACAGAGCTCATTTACAGACATCCAAATTTAAGACACAAGTTCAAACATTTGTACCTGGAAAACCACCCATCAACATTTGTTTGAAATTTAACCCCTTGGTTGGTCATTATTCCAGCAAACAGTTGCAGTTTCTGTGCATTAAAAAAAATACCATGAAATGTCTTTTGGAAGTTTGACTTCAGCAGTCATCGTGCAAACCACAACCACGCAGAATATTTGAAAGCTACATCAGGGAAACATGGCAGGTCAGTACTACATCAGCTACACAACATAGATGTGAGAAGTACGTACTAGTGTTGAGGGGAGACACTTTGAATCACAATTAGTTACCTTGCTGCAGGGGCAATGCTCAGCATAACAGGGAAGGATGGCAGCATTCCCTGTTTCGAAAGACAGATTTTAGAAGTTGTTTTCTGCTACTTGTGCTAATTGGGAAGAAAAAAAGTATTACAGCTGAAAAATTAATAAGGATGAGACTGGAAAACACAGTCACCAAATAAACATTAAGAGTGAACTTCTCTACCAGGTTTGCAGTGCTACGCGGTCAAACCTTCACTAACTCCACCCTCCTTCCTTTGCTTTCTATTTCTGGCCAAGGAAAGAATCATAATACCCACAGGAGTTACACCAACTTTCCTAAAATAGGGTTTCCATTTTAAACCCTTAATATGTTTATACTGCTTATCATTACAGTTTGACTCAGTAATACAGGAAAGCAAAGGATGTAGTAATATAAACCCAGTTTTGTAGGGTGCAAATTTAAGCCATTGGCTACTGTTCAGTACTTGCCCCTAAGTCTGCTCTTGTCCACTGTGGTTGTGAGAGCCCCGAGAGCACAGAGACTAAGTGAGGAATTTCATCCCTGACTCACATCGCTGGCAACACGTTCATGTGTTTATATAATGACCTTCTAAAGAAGAAACTCTGCTGAATGCCACCAATCATCAGGACAGTCCATGAAAGCTGTGTTTTAGTTCAGATGCCTGGGCAGAGTTGCAGAAACACCCAAAGAAATCAGACCTTAGAAACGAGCTGGATGACATTTCCTCAAGCTTTTTAAATACACTCATGAGTGACACTACTCACCATAGCTGGCAGCCTGTGCTTCCAAGAAATTGCCAGGCAGAATAAATATTTTTATTCTCGTGAGCTACAGAAGATGTGCCATTAATGGTCATCAGCCTTAGAGAGAGAACTTATCAGAGTGGGAAGGCATGAAGCAGTATCAGAGGAAACTCCACGACTGCGATAGCAGAGAGTTCAGTTATAACAACATCACCAGCTTTTACACTGAAGCAAGTTTCTCCCTGGGTAACAGCACCACTGGAACACAGCTTGTACTCCACCATCACAGTGGTTAAAAAGCCTTAATTATAGATACATGCTCTAGAGAGCTCTCTTTTAACCCTGGAGCTAAGATTAGAGAAAATGGAGGAACTGCAAAAGGGCAGAGAAGAGAGGTAATTATTCAGAAAGAAAAGCCAACTTAAGGACCAAGAAATGGTAGCCCTTCTTTCTACGAAGCTGCAATTTAAAGCTTTATCACATTTATGAACAATAAGGAGACACATCAAGTGACATATTTCTCATATTTTAGGGGGTGCACAGGACTTCAGATGCTGAGCTGCCAGGAGATCTCAGACACAGTCGAAGTAACTCTTCTACCCAGGCATTTGAACAGGAGGGGCTGACTGGTAACTTATTGTGCTACATACTGATTTACTTATCTGTAGTTTTCTCCAATCCTTCGCCAGACCCTTTAAATCTAACAAAAGAGGCCCAGTCTGACAAGTCAGCCATAATTTGATATCCAGTACTGCTTATACCCTCAACAAAGCTGTGTAGATAAACACTCCCATCCTTGTTAGCTATCCATCATCTAGCCAGGGTAACACAAAATGCAGGAAGGACCACGAGTGTCGGTTACACTGATAGGAAAAGATGCCATTACCACTGAGAGGTTGTGCTTCACGTCGAATAAAGCAGGACCAGCAACCCTTCCTCGCTCCCTGGGTTGTAAGAAGTCATAAGCAGCATGCCAGATGTGAAGCTAAAACCACGAGTAGAGTTTTAAAGAGATAACAGGGAATTTGAAAGTCTATTCATCACGAACAAGAGGAAAGGCAGTCAAAAATGTAGAATGTAAAAATTTTAAATCAGAAAAGTGGGGCTGTTAGCCCTGGATTTGGAAATAAAGCATCATGCTGTTATACTGGAAGTGACTCGAGCATCAGGATTTGTTCAGGAGTCTGTGAAATCCAATAAACAGATTCACACTCTCTGTTAACTGCTAAAAATCCCCACCAACAGCTATCAGTTTTGCAAACCACCTGGGACCTGAAGTCAGAATGTCTTTTGTACTCCTCTCTCGATGCAGAGGAATTCCAGGCCAAGCTCTATCTAGGAAGAACACACGGGTGGCCAAAGTGCACCAGGACTGACTGAAACTCTTCTGTCCAGGGATATGAGCTCAGGATAAGACAAAGTACAACTGCAGGGCAGAAAGGCTGCTCCAAATTTGCTTCCAGAACAGGAACAGACAGATAAAAGGTTAACCAAAAAAGCAACTACTCAGCCTTAACTCAATCTACCTCAGTCCGATTGAAGTAACATCTATATAATATTTAAATGAATATCTAAATAATCACGAATGTCTGCTTGCCGTCACAATATGTCCCATCAGAATAGCCACTTTTTAATCCATTCAGCCATGGAAAAAATCCCTTTCCAGATTTGTAGTAAAGGTGATCCAGAAGAAAAACTACACATACGCTTAGGTCACTGAACCTGGGAGTACCTCTTACTATTAAAAGCTTTCATAGGCACACAGTCACTGAAGCCACCTCTCTCCCTGCGTCTACACAGTATCATGCACTATTCACGCTACTATCAAACAATTTAAAGCAGCAGAACTCAAGAGGTTACTCTATGGAGTTAACAGGATGGAAAAGAGGAAACCTGATGGACACTAGAGACGAGTGTCCTCCAATAGTAAATACCCCAGCAGCTTTGTTTACACGGCATTTACAGCATCCTGAAGTGCCACGGAACTCAGCACAGGGCACTCCATCAAAGCCTGCCAACCACACCTCTGCCAAAGCCAACATGATAGGGAGCCAGCAGGCTGAAAAACACTTTTTTTTTTCCTAGTGATATTTCAAGCATACAGTGGAATACCTCCTACAAACTAACACACCCCATCAGCTCTTTACTTTCCAGAAGGAAGATGACAGCTCCCTGCCTGCTATACCTGGTGTAGGAAAAGGTGGCAGAGGAACAGGAGCAGAATACAGATTGCTCTTACACCTGGATAACCACGTCCTCAAAGTTTCAGTTAGACAGGGTCTGTTCTTATCTAACATAAGCAAGGTTACAGTTGGCTCCACAGGGAAGCAAATAAAAAAGTGACAGGAAGGTTAACTGCAGTTCTTTATCTTTTTATAGCGGTGCCTGTAACTGTATTTAAACAGGGAGAAAAGATGATACAATATAACAAAGTCCAGTAGATAGCATTGTTCCGCCCAATTTCACCAACATTCCTCACTGGTGGTAAGAAACTTTCCATTAGTTTCTCAGTTCACTTAGATGCATGGCAGTTATCCGTCATGAAATTGATAAATATAGTTGCTCTTAAATCTCACTGCCTGTCAGAATTTGATCCATATTCATACCAGGAAAACACACACAGCTCTGGAGATCACTGTATGATTGTACTTTTCACTGGTGACCTAAAAAGTAGTCTAAATGCCAGGAGCCAAAAAGTTTTCCCTCTGAAATCTTCCTTCTGTGAAGAAAAGTACCATTGCAGCTACCAAGAGCTGCACACAGAGTATGTTTGAATGGTGAAACACAGAACCACTTGTCTGATAACAGGAGCACCTGCTCCATGATGGAGATAACCCCGCTAAAGAACAGCAAACATAATAAACCTTTTATTTTCACACAGCATAGGAGACCTAGAACACAGCCCATTTGTTCATTCAGCTCTGTGTTGTGGTTCCAGTGAAGATCACCAGAGGGAATAACGAGGCCCTCAGTGAAGACCTCCGAAAACTCCAGTTCCTTAATAAACACTTTTTCCAAATTTTACTTTGCATTTCACAGTTGTGAGATGCTTCAGCCACTTCACGCTCACTTCTGCTCACGTTGCTGATCAGAAGTGTGGTCCACGCTTATCTAGTCCAGGAAAAGCTCGTTTCACAAGTGCACTGAAGTGACAGACTTCAGAGTAGCTTATAGGGGAAATTAGTCACTCTTACACTAAAACAGGCTTGTTCAGCTCTAGCACTTGCACGTCAGTCCTTAGATGCCAACTGGTTTACACTATGCTTACCAAAATAAGTTTTTCGAAGTTTGCTTTTCACCAGCTGATGAGTGACTAGCAAACAACGGCCAGCACAGATGTCTCCAAGAGGTCTGCGAGGAGACAGGGCCCAGAGCTCAACGGCAGCCACAAGGTCTAGGGCACAACCAGCCTAATTGCTGAAGAAACTTGCCTATGAAGGACAGCGAGTCGGTTGTTCCATTCACCTCTAGCTGGAAGAGAGCAGAAAGGTTTTCCTCTCACTTTTCCCAAGCCCTTCTCCTCCCTCCCCAGCCTTGGCAGCACAGAGGCTGCTAAACCATCCTCTTCCTTCTTAACTTTCACCAGCTGCATCATGAAGCTGACAATCCTTGACAGCTTCATAGCTGCCCCCAGGTCAGAATAGCAAAGCCGATCATCTTCCTCTGCTGAGGAGGACACGAGCAGCGGTCTGGAAGGCAGCACAGCATCACTGCCCACTCACTCACCATTAGGGCTACATTTTCAGCAACATGGGCTGGAAACTTCAAGCTTAATTGCACTAAAGGCAACATTTACAAGCCCAAACTTTCCAACAGGACCATTCTTGCAAACCACTTTTTAATCACAAGTTTGCAGGTGGTTTCTCATTCTCAACCTACCAGCAGGCAGGTACATCCCCCTTCACTCCAGCAGGCTGGCAGCAGAGGGCACCACACCATCACCTATGTGATTCATATACTTCCATCATGCTCGCAAATGAATTTATAGAGCACAAATTACTACTATAACAAGCTACAGGGTGACTCCATAAAGCATGCATCATATCAGAAAAAAAAACACAAGCAATGAAAGACAGCTAATTTGCTACAGTGCCTTTAGCCACCAATCCAAAGATAGACATGTTCAAGCTCAGCATGTCGCCAAGTTCAAACGCCACATTCCCACAACACCAGGTTTCAAGCAGAGCGCGGATCTCCAGAGCGGTATCTCTGCAGAGCATTACAAGTCTCAGAAATCCTTGCATTAGTCCAAGCATAAACCACCAGCCCACAAATTAACTCATTTGTGTTTTATGTACTGCAGAACTACACATCAATTAAACATTTGGGCTGAGGATGCCCAGCAGCCTCCGAGGCAGACGGCAGATTCAAGAGACAACAGGAATAGCTACATTTCTCTTGCTTTTTCCTACTTCCACACCTACAGATCATATGGTTTTACCTATTGAATACTTGTTAGAAAAAGATTAAACTATGCATAAGTCAATGTGCATTACATGAGCATCCAGATAAAGGCATGCTGGTGAGCAAAAAAAGTACAATCATGAAGTATAAGAAGCTTCTAAGCTAATACTTTTGCTATCAGCAGAAACACTTCAGTACCTTGACACCATCATCCCCATTTAAAGCCACGACACCAGCCAAACCCGTTACCCACAGCATGAAAAAAGGACTTGCCAGTTCACATTATCTGCCGAGCAACTACACACATGGATGAAAGACAATTGTGAGCGTGCAGCTGTAGTGAGGAGTAACTCAGTGCATCAGCTTTTCTAAAGAGATCTGCAGCATGACCTTGAGGCCAAGACCTTGATGACTTTAGGCCATTCCCTTCTCTGCACAGCAAGAAGTACCCAACGGAGCTGCAAAAGAACAAACCCGAAGGCAGAAGGAAAGAACACAGACTGAATCCACCTTATTAAAGCAATACATTTCCTGCTAGCGTAATGTTTCCCCTGAACGTGTAAATACAGAAGCAATTAGCTGCCTAAGCATTTCTGCAAAAATCATTTAGCATAATCTTTCCTAGAATATATTTATACGGCTTCTGATTGCTTAATTTTCTGACACATTTGTTTCAGGCACTAGAAAGATTAAACAAGGCAAAATCATCTACACTGATATATTGCCATTTCAAAGGTAAAACACAGCACAAGACAGACAATAAAACAAACTCCTAGCAGGTTTTAAACTTCAAAATTTTAGCATCACAACTCTATATTCTAGGAATTGCTTTATAGCTTTAATTCAGCTGTTTCTTAAAACCCTTTTCCCCTTTTTTGGTGTTACTCTGAAAGATAAAATTACTGATTGAAACAGCAGGCATCATTTAAAAAGAAAAAATGAGACTGGACAGAGGTTCCATTGAAAAGCTCAATTCTGCATCACATCCAAAATGTCCCCAATTCAAAGATTAGCCTGCACAAAAAGGCAAATTAAAGCCAGAAACAGAAGAAAATCTTTTCTGACTTCTATGAATATATTTTTTAATGATATAGCCTCCTATCATCCAGAGTTTCAGTATTAAGAGGTCAGCTCTTCCAAATGGCTTTGTGAACAAGCAGACAAACAGCATATTCATTTACAAGCTGGAAGTTGATTATTAAGTACAAAATTCATGAATGCTTGTCAGGACCAGGGAAGAGAGGCTGCAACCACTGAACGTGAGGATGCCCAAAAAACTCTCTGCAATCAGCTGGCAAATAACTCTATGACAACAGCAAAAAGCAAACAAAAAACCACAAACAAACAGAAAACACCACCATACAAACAAAAACCACAAACAAAACAAGACAAAATAGAAACCACAAACACACAAAAACGAAAACCCCCAAACACCACAAAAACATTTGGTTTGTATTGGGGGTTTTCTGCTTCATCTGAAATTAATTCTACTGAGACAGCCAGTTGTCCTTTAGGGTATGTTTTCCCTTGCTCAGTGTAACAGGAGCTATCATTTCAGTGCTCAATTCTTCAAAAAAATAGGCATATGATACAAGCATATCTTCACTCCCAGATCCACTGCGGCCCATAACTCCATGTTAATTAGACTGGAAAATGAAGCCTTCAGCCTAAAACCCCGTAACTCTGATTTACACAAGCGCAGAGAGGTTTTATTGCAAATTCTCCTGCAAGTTGCACAGAGGTTTCCTGCCCAGCTCAACACACCATCAAAACAGAAGCAGATCTCGATTTACTGACACCTGCCATACTTTAAACAGATACAAAGAAAAATGGAGTCAACATTTTGTACAACATGGGCAATATAGAATACCTAAATACCAAGAACACTGAACATACACAAGAATCAGCAGTAATGCACTGCACTGTAGGAACTACCTGGCTTACAGCTACCCAAAGCTCACAGAACAAGGATAATTTTGGAAGACCAAAATCAAAAAGTCAGCTTGTCGCTGTTTTATCATGCTTTACAGATCTAATCAGAATTAACTGCTCCTTACAGCAAGGAATTTCTAAGCATCCTAAGAATATTTACCAACTTTCTCCTCATAACCTCTAAAAGACATATGATTTTACCATGGTCTTTATTTCACCATAACACCCTACCACATGAAGCTGTGGAGCAGTGGACTACAGGGCTTGATTTTTATCAGTCGTGGAAAATAGATTCCCTGCATCCAACAGGAAATACAAGCAAAAGGCAGTGACATTAGCAACTCCAGGCACGTAAAGATCACTGTGTATATTAAAGGATTTCTGGGCAGGTTAAGAATCTGCTACAAATGTATGTGTTATGGCAGATAACAGCTGACCCCTTTCCCTACCAGCATGAGATATTACAAGGATATGGTTGGTCATGTTTATACCTAGACTTGCACTAAATGCTTGAATTTGAAAAAAAAAACTCAAACATTTCCTCTGGGAAGGAAAAGCTCAGCCTTAGACTACACCTCTTTTCGAGAGCCCGCTCTCCCTCCAAGCAGAAATCACCACAGTACGTTTCTCCACCTTTATGGTGCATTCATAGCCGCAAGTCTCCATGGAGGGAAAGATTTAGACAACTAAGAGTTTTAAGTGGTTTCGAACAAGCTGAGCCTTGTAGAGTGGCAGCTGAACCAACAGTTACACGCTGACATTTCAGGCTTTCAAGTCCTAATCATTCTTAATGGTACAAAGCCAAACCCAGAAGGGGATAAAGCAATTACATAGACAAAAGTAAACACAGCTAAACTGAGCTTCTAATTTAGGTGATCTAACCTTCCTGTCTCACACACTAACCAGAGGGTTTGTCTGTAAATTTACCAGTACACCAGTGAGACAAGAAAGGAACGTGGTCATGTGCTGCAACCCCATCAGGCCACGTATCCAGNATAGCTTTAATTCAGCTGTTTCTTAAAACCCTTTTCCCCTTTTTTGGTGTTACTCTGAAAGATAAAATTACTGATTGAAACAGCAGGCATCATTTAAAAAGAAAAAATGAGACTGGACAGAGGTTCCATTGAAAAGCTCAATTCTGCATCACATCCGAAATGTCCCCAATTCAAAGATTAGCCTGCACAAAAAGGCAAATTAAAGCCAGAAACAGAAGAAAATCTTTTCTGACTTCTATGAATATATTTTTTAATGATATAGCCTCCTATCATCCAGAGTTTCAGTATTAAGAGGTCAGCTCTTCCAAATGGCTTTGTGAACAAGCAGACAAACAGCATATTCATTTACAAGCTGGAAGTTGATTATTAAGTACAAAATTCATGAATGCTTGTCAGGACCAGGGAAGAGAGGCTGCAACCACTGAACGTGAGGATGCCCAAAAAACTCTCTGCAATCAGCTGGCAAATAACTCTATGACAACAGCAAAAAGCAAACAAAAAACCACAAACAAACAGAAAACACCACCATACAAACAAAAACCACAAACAAAACAAGACAAAATAGAAACCACAAACACACAAAAACGAAAACCCCCAAACACCACAAAAACATTTGGTTTGTATTGGGGGTTTTCTGCTTCATCTGAAATTAATTCTACTGAGACAGCCAGTTGTCCTTTAGGGTATGTTTTCCCTTGCTCAGTGTAACAGGAGCTATCATTTCAGTGCTCAATTCTTCAAAAAAATAGGCATATGATACAAGCATATCTTCACTCCCAGATCCACTGCGGCCCATAACTCCATGTTAATTAGACTGGAAAATGAAGCCTTCAGCCTAAAACCCCGTAACTCTGATTTACACAAGCGCAGAGAGGTTTTATTGCAAATTCTCCTGCAAGTTGCACAGAGGTTTCCTGCCCAGCTCAACACACCATCAAAACAGAAGCAGATCTCGATTTACTGACACCTGCCATACTTTAAACAGATACAAAGAAAAATGGAGTCAACATTTTGTACAACATGGGCAATATAGAATACCTAAATACCAAGAACACTGAACATACACAAGAATCAGCAGTAATGCACTGCACTGTAGGAACTACCTGGCTTACAGCTACCCAAAGCTCACAGAACAAGGATAATTTTGGAAGACCAAAATCAAAAAGTCAGCTTGTCGCTGTTTTATCATGCTTTACAGATCTAATCAGAATTAACTGCTCCTTACAGCAAGGAATTTCTAAGCATCCTAAGAATATTTACCAACTTTCTCCTCATAACCTCTAAAAGACATATGATTTTACCATGGTCTTTATTTCACCATAACACCCTACCACATGAAGCTGTGGAGCAGTGGACTACAGGGCTTGATTTTTATCAGTCGTGGAAAATAGATTCCCTGCATCCAACAGGAAATACAAGCAAAAGGCAGTGACATTAGCAACTCCAGGCACGTAAAGATCACTGTGTATATTAAAGGATTTCTGGGCAGGTTAAGAATCTGCTACAAATGTATGTGTTATGGCAGATAACAGCTGACCCCTTTCCCTACCAGCATGAGATATTACAAGGATATGGTTGGTCATGTTTATACCTAGACTTGCACTAAATGCTTGAATTTGAAAAAAAAAACTCAAACATTTCCTCTGGGAAGGAAAAGCTCAGCCTTAGACTACACCTCTTTTCGAGAGCCCGCTCTCCCTCCAAGCAGAAATCACCACAGTACGTTTCTCCACCTTTATGGTGCATTCATAGCCGCAAGTCTCCATGGAGGGAAAGATTTAGACAACTAAGAGTTTTAAGTGGTTTCGAACAAGCTGAGCCTTGTAGAGTGGCAGCTGAACCAACAGTTACACGCTGACATTTCAGGCTTTCAAGTCCTAATCATTCTTAATGGTACAAAGCCAAACCCAGAAGGGGATAAAGCAATTACATAGACAAAAGTAAACACAGCTAAACTGAGCTTCTAATTTAGGTGATCTAACCTTCCTGTCTCACACACTAACCAGAGGGTTTGTCTGTAAATTTACCAGTACACCAGTGAGACAAGAAAGGAACGTGGTCATGTGCTGCAACCCCATCAGGCCACGTATCCAGCGGGCATCCTCTGCCTCTCTTCAGGAGAGCTATCCACTCCTCTTTTCCCAAAGGACAATCAGCACACAGACACAATCTTCAGGCTCTCCCTGGTACCTTCTGCCAGCCCTGGCCCTAAGCTCTGCAAGGACCCAGAGATAATGGGTGATGTTTATTCTCCGTACCTTTCCCAGGCAGGTAAAGAGAAATGGCACAGAAGGCACACCCTTGGGAGACAGAATTACTGTCAGTTTCTTTGCAAGGATGGGAAAAGCTCCCCTTCCTTACTCCTTGGACCAAGGAGCAAAAACCTCGCTTTATTCTCTTCCCAAGCTCAGCCAAGAAAAAAAAAGGCAAGCAGCCCCTCCGGTCCCTGCATGCGCAAACTGCCAAGAAAGTGCTGGCGTTCCCCCTGCACCCAACACACGCCAGAGAAAAGGGGCACAGAGGCCACCCCCTGCCCTGCTCTGTAACGGGGCGGCTGCTGCTTCCCGTTCCCGGCCCCCGCCGGGGCTTCGCTCCTGTGACACGGGAGCCGGGGACACCCCCTCCGGCCCCCCGCCCCGCGTCCCCCGCACGCACACGGGGAACCTCCGCTCCCCGTACCACATTCCTCCCCCGCCGCCACTCACCGGCGCTTCGCCGGCCGCTGCCCCCGCCAGCCCCGCGGCAGCGGCGGCTCCTTCCCCGCCGGCCGCCCCGCCGCCCTCCAGCTGCCGCTCACGGTAAAGGGACCAGAGCCCCACGTTGGGCAAGAAGACGAGGGCGGCCAGCGCCAGCCCCACCGCCTGCAGCAGCCGCTTCTGCTTCCGCCGCATCGGAGCCGCCGCCGGGGAGGAGGAGACGGTGGAGCGGGGAGGGAGCGAGCGCGGCCCGGCCGCCCCGCCGCCCGGAGGGAGCCCAACTTTCCCCCGCGCTCGGCGGCAGCGCCGGGCGGCAACTCCGGCACTTCCGCTCCGCTCCGCGCGCGGGGGAGGCGGGGCCTCCTCGGCCACGCCCACCGCAGCCGGGGGGCGGCCGCGCCCCCTCCTCCGCTTCCCCTCCCGGCTAATGACTTTCCCTTAATGACCCGCTAATAACGGCTCTCGAAGGATGCCGTGCCACCGGCGGGCGTCTGGGTGGGCGCCGCGGGAGCGGGCGGGGAGCGGGCTCCGGAGCGGCCGTCGGTGGGAGAACGCAGGTGGTTAATTGCTTGGGGGAGGCTCGGCAATTAGCGGCTCGGCAATTAGCAGCTCGGCGGTGGCACCCGCGGCCGTTGAGCGCTGGCCTCTGCGGCGGGGGCTGCCCGGGCCCCAGCGCTGGTTCATGCTCTCCCTAAAAACATCAACGGTTTGCAAAGCACGTTGGGAGGGGCTGGCACCGAAGGGAACCGACCCCCGGGGTTAAACGGGGGTCGGGCAGTGGGGTGGGGGTCAGAGCAGTGTAAAGGGCTGTGGATGCTCCCCAAGGGACTGCAGCTCGCCCCATGGACACACGGCAACCGGGGGGACAAGGCTCCGTGGATGGAGATGCCATCGGTCTCCTTCCCTGGCCTTACCCACGGGTGGGATTGTTCCCGACCCATTCCCCAGCGATGGCTCCCATTAACAAAGACTGCTGTTCATTTGGGCACCTATTAAGTGGTTTCTACCACACCATAGACTAGATAATTTATAGGCATGGGATGTTGTGTTTGCTTTGTGCTGTTGGTTTTTTTTAAGAAGGAAAAACCGGTGGTACAGCTTTTCCAAAAAGAAATGAGGAGTGGATTAATTTCTTAAAAGAAGAGTGGACATCCCTGGTGATTAGAGGATGCCCTCCCAGCGGAACAGCCGTGTAGCTCGGCTACTGCCAGCAGCAAAGCCGTGACAATCCAGTGTCCTGCTGGGGAAACTGGCAAGATAAATATTAGGTTTCTCCCAATGTAAACCCCCGCAGGGAAATTTTTATTTCCTACAAAAACAACAACAGAAAGTCTATGAAAAGCATTACACACGCTAGCTTTCGCAGTTCTTGCTACCGTTGCCCCGCATCAGCAAGTGAATTTAAACTTAAATAAACTTCAGAACCCACTAGATGGCACCTTCCAGCAGATTTCAGTGCTGGCTTCGAGAGCCAAATTATCAAGGAAAGCATTTAATTTAGAGAACAGGTTCCAGTTCCTGTGTCTAACTACATGTTAAGGCAGCTTGTCGTTTCGTTTTAATTATCCATGAGAATTTGTCAGAAGCTGATTTATTTACTAGAAATGTTAGTGCTCCTCCCATTGTTCCTCTGTGGGTGGAGAAGATACTGACCTGTGAAATCCCTTTGCTCGTGCCTTTAGAGCAAAACATATTCCCTTTATCATCACTGAATCGCCTCTGCCAGCACAGACTTTTGCTGCTGTTGAATAATGCATAGCCACTAAAATTGTACAACAATAAAGCTACATATACATTACCTGGTACTGTGAGAATCTAGGCTGGAAAGCTACAATGCCTCTGATTTAATACTGCAGTGCCAACGTGCTGCCATATGGATTCTTATAATAACATGCACATCCCCTTTCCTCTGCTAGAGCTCTTTGAGAAGTGGTGTGAAATAGCAGGAGGTTTCATAGGTATGCACATAGGATTACGGCCTGCTCTTGGCAGAATATCCTCATTTATATAAAGAAATGACAGCCACAAAGTTTGAGAGTTAATTAAAACAAAGCTACTAGCTGGCTTGACATATGTTTAAATTTAGGATTGTGAGCCTGCTTGCTAAATTAAATGTTTGCCTCGTAAATTGACTTCAGCAGAGGTGCACAAGTTTTAACTGGGAACAGAATACGGCCGGTGCTGCAGGTAGATCAGTATTTTGTATTTGAGAACAGCCTCAACAATCGAACTCTCTGAAGAGCCTTGTAGGAATTTAAGTCTGTCAACTTCTTTGTGATCATGCTGGAAATGGATGCTCCAGGTCCTCCCTACACATTTCAAGATTAATTGAATCCTGTTGGCGTTACCCAGTAAAATAATTGGAATGAGCTGCCTCAGTCCTAAATAAATAAATGTTTCTTCTATTAAAGCTCCAGCAGTTTTCCCTCTCCTCTTTCTCCTGAAGTGTTCTGGTGGAGATGAAGCTCTGATTTTGGCCTGTTGGATGCAATGCCTTGGGTATTAATTTGGTACGTGCAAAATAAATATGGAATTATGTTTCTGAGAACAAAGAAAGCCTGTGGCTGTTAAGCCTCTAACTGGAAAGGGAAATGGTGTACCTTTCCCAGGCATTTTTTCAAAACAAATATAGGACAAATGAATAGCATCTCAATCCCCACTTGGAAGCTCTCTTTGCTAGTAAGCTGGGTTGCCCGGTTTGCAGCTCGTGTGTTGAGAAGCTGCAGGGCAGAGTGCAGCAAAAGTGAGCAGCGGTGTGATGAAGCCTTGGATGAAGGATGAGGAGCAGGGGTGGCCAGGGGCACTTGGTCAGCAGATGCTGAGAGAGGGCAAGAGAGCATTGCAAAATGCTAACGGGAGTGGATGTGACAGGAGTTCCTGAGGTGAAGCCCACAGATGGCACGACAGCATGAAAATAAGATGGCAAAGATGTCAGGAATCAGAGCTCTCCTGCCTTCTGGAGTCCTCTGGCTTCAGCTCCTCAGGGCAAGGACTGATTTGTGTGAAGGACCAGATTCCGGCCTTGGGACTCCTGCAGGGGTGGGTAATGGAAAGCAGTGGGTCCTTTCCATCCCTGCAAGAGAGCTGAACAGTTATAGGATCCCCTCTCTCCTGCTAAGTGGTCATGGGTGAGGCAAGACCTGTCTTTCCATGCCCCCAGCTGCTGTGCCAGCCTAATGGCATGGATTGGGTGGGGAAGACACGGCTGGAGGGAGAACATATCTGCCTTGAATAGCAAGGGGAGAATGGGAACTAAAATACCACACAAGAGCCTGTTATGTTTTTTCTTGGGTTCATGGATGCTGCAGATACACGTTGCCACTACAGGGGATACAGTGGGAAACTCTGGTCCAGGTTCCTATGTTCACACTGTGCCCTGTGTCCGATGGCTGCACCTGTTGGGGAAGTCAACTCCTCCGCTTAGGCTTTGGGTGGATTTTTGGACGGATGTGTACATGCTAGTGATGCTTTCTCTTTTCTCCAAATCTCATTTTTGACCAGGAAGAAAAAAGCAAAAACAGTCTTCAAAAAATGAATGAACCTCAGCCGCGGCGGTGTCACAACAGGACTTTTTTTTTTTCCTGCAGCATTTCTTTATCCTGCAGTGTTTATTGGTCGAAGTTCAGCTCAAATATCATGTGAACATAATTGATATGTTGGGGTTTTTTTTTCCTCCTTTTTTTTTCCTGATAAAGAGCAATACTCAGGAACTGGCTCCCCTGTTGGCAGGGGCACAACCCTCTTCTGCTGCTCGGCAGGGGGTGTCTGCTGGCACAGCCCCTCCAGCAATCCTGCTGGGCTCCCCCAAAACCGGGACCTGCTTCTAGCTGGTACTCGAGATGCTGTGAAACAATGCAAATGCTTGAATAGCTCACAGAAGTGAGGATGATTACAGGCTTTTAAAAAGAAATTGCAAGCCCTGGCACTGCAGGAGGGCATCCAACTGTGTTCTCGTCTCTGTCAGGGATAGAGAGACAGCACCAACATCTATGAATCCTTGTCCCCTGGCTGGAAAGCAAGACATGGAGTTATCTGTGGTGTGACTGACCTGGGGGTTTATCTGCATAGGACAGACCTATGCACAATTTTTAGCAGAAAAATAAATAAAATTTAAATGCTGACATTCCCAGTGGATCTACCTGAGCAAGCAAAATCCTCACAGTCTACAGGGAAATCTGCCTGCATTTGCTTCGGGCAGAGCCCAGCAGTGTGGGCAGGAGAAGGTGGCTGAAGCTGGATGCTGGTGGAGGATGCTCAGGGCCTTGCTTGGAAAGCGGTGCCGTCACTGACAGTCGCTCCTCCAGCCTGGTGCAAAGTTGGAAGGAGCAGCTGGGTACGTCTGCACCCTGGAGGGGTGCAAAAGCAACCAAGCTGTTGGCAGAGTTTTCCAGAGTGTAACACTCTCTTAACTCCCCTGGCCTCAAATCAGGTGGGTAATTTCACTGATGGTCTGTGGCAGGGGAAATTGCTGATGTCTAAGTTGAAGCACAGTCCTGGAGGGCGAGGTAGCGGTGGCTTGCTGGGAGGATAAATACTGGAACAGAATGTGAAGCAAGGAGGGGTGTGAGCCTTGTGCGTTTCACATTGCAAGCAGTTGCACCAACATATCCAGAGATGTGCTTTGCATGGGAATGTGCTTTTTCTCCAAGATCAGCCTGAATCCCTTGCCCATCTCTGGGCCAGGACTATTAGTGGCTGAGGAGAAAAAGCCCTTGCTGCACTTTGCAGGGATGGAATGGTCCCTGCTCTCCCCTCAGGCCTTTGGTGGTCAGCAGGGACCCTGACTCTCCTTGCAAACCTTTGCACAAAACCACATCAGGATGCTTTAGTTCTAGCACAGTTTTCCTGAAGCAGCCCTCATAGTTTGCACGCAATTATCAGCGGGGCTCAGCATGGGGATGAGGTGACAGAGGGGCTACTGCTGGCCATCTGTTCGAGTAACCTTACTCAAAAAGAATGAAAACTGCAACTGTTGTTGCAGTCTTTCTGGCTGGAATAGGCAATGAGCCTTGTCTGCTCCCTCTGCTCTGAACTCAGAGCTGCTGCAATGAATCGGACTGATTCCAAGTCCAGCGGAGCCAGCCAGGCAGACTGCAGCCAAGATGTCCCCAAAGCTCCCTGGCTCCCACTTGTCTGAGCACACCATGGATTTTGAGGCCAACAATTTCTGCTCTTCTCAAGGGGTTTGAAAGCTCACGCTCTAATAAAGGGAGCTTTGAACACCTTAGCCTTCAGCCTTATGATTCTGACTATTTCCCGTAGCAGCCATTAGCGCTTGGAACAGGTATCAGCTTTCAAACTGTGCTTGCCATAGGCTTGCGTGGTTTTAGCAAGGCGAAACTTAAAGCAGATTCTCCAATGCACATATGAGAGCAACACAGAGCTGATTTTGAGGAAGGTTTGCAGCTTTGCTATGAACACGAGTAGTTTGTACATTACAAAGCTGAACATGGAGGAAAGGTCTGCTTTTCTACCAGCTTGCTGGATGCACCCTGGGATAAGAGGAGCACCACTTGGGTCCAAGGTCTTCTTCAGGGTGGATCTGCAATGAAACAAGAACACTTATGTGCTCAAGCTTTCCTTTAACAGGGTGTTTGCTAAGTGTGATAAACTCTGCTTACATGATTGAAAAGTAACCTTATGTAAAGGGGAAAGAAGGATAAAGATGCTTAACCTAGCACTATAATATCTAGTGCTGAAGATAGCCAGGAGAAAGGGAAAAATAAAGCTGGTTATAAGAAAATTTAAGTGAAGTGCATAAAAACTTAAGTGATACAGATAATATCGTCTCGAGTTACTGCACTCAGCCCCACCAAGTGGAGAGGCACAAGGGCTGTAAAATGTAAATAGAGGAGATTCAAATTCAGAACAGATGTCTAGAAGCGCCTTCCCCATTGGAGAATCAAAAACACAGGGGATGACCTGTCAGGCAAGGCTGGAGCAGTCACACCAGAGCTTTCCAAGGTGAGATGTGTCTCTGGAGCACAAGCCTGGGGTGAAGCACAGAGTGAGATGTGCCAAATGACCCCTGTGGGACCCTGACTTCTACATTAGCCATAAAATCAGCTTCAGGGTTTTTCATACTGAACAAAAAAATGGCTGCCAGCTGCGAGGGGAACCTGGGCAGCTCTTCTCATAGGAACCTCCTGCTTTTTCAGCCCCGTGTATTGAAAGCACGAGAGGTTCAGCCTTGGAGGGGGTCTGAGCCACCCAGCAGGTGCCCTTGCCCATGGGGTGCTCATCCCGGGGAGGAGGTGACATTGGTGTCACTTGAGCAATGAACCAGTGCAAGGGGGTTGTGGGGAGGACGTGAATCTCCCCACCTTCCCCATGAATCCTGTTGGAGCACGTCTTGCAGACATTGATTTCTGCCGGATGAGCGTCTGGCGGCTGAAGTGGCTGCTAGCAGGTGTCTCAAGTGCCCAACTGGAGGGCACAGTGCTGAGCCTGCCCTTGCTGAGCTGCTTTTCCAGCGGGGGGAAGGCTCTCCTTTCTTAAAATACATTCTCTCCAAGGGCTCTTGTGTTCAAGAGCCAGAAGAAAACCAGGTCCTTTGTCCTTTATTTTCTGTCTCTAAAACGAAAGGCTGAAAAAACAGCATTTGAGAAGCAGAAAAGCAAGGCAGATGCAGTGCGGGATGGGACAAGAGGGTGAGGCTGGGAGGGCAGGCATCTGCCAGCATTGCAGTGCTGACCTGTGGCGATGCACCGAGAGCTCTGTGCCACTGGGACCTCGCTGTCCCGGCCCGCGGGATCACCTGTACCAGGTCAGGTCAGCACTTCTGCTGTGTCTCAAAGACATGGCCCTCCTTATCTTCAATGAGCTTCATGCCTCCCTCCAGGCTGTTGTTTGGCTTTAGGTAACCATTGGAGAGTGTTGGAGTTGCTCAGCTACTTGGTGTTTTTTCCCATTTCTTTTATCTTTTAGAAACGAACTCATATCATAAAGCCAGAGGTTTGGATACCGCCCTGTTTCCTTTCTCCTGCCCAGTGTCCCCAGGGTTGCTTTCGTCCTTTCTGTTGCTTTAGAGTCTGCTAGTGCTTCTGGCCTCTGAGACACACAGAGGCATTGTGTAAGGAATTGTACAGCTCCCCTCCCATCAGCTGAACCTTGTAGTTCAACCGAAATCTCATTGTTCTTTAACTCTAATTTATGGAAGTACACACAGATTATCTGGATGTCAATGAAGAGGCAGTTGTGTCTCTGGAAGATGCTGTCCTCACAGATATTTCTAACAGCCAGATGCTCCTTTCAAGTGGTTTTTCCTTCTTTGACTACAGAAGATGTCACGGTGGCTCACTTGGAGACGTTCACACTTGGAGAGCTGAAGCTCAGCGTGCAGAGTGCTGCCTTCACCCTGAAGGTCCCAAACATCCTTCCTTCTCCTCCTCCTGCGTTCTGCAGTCCATCCATCCCATACTCCTCCTCCTTCGTCTCCTCTTGCCCTGTGATGCAGCCCAGCTGGTCACAAGTCTCCTGTGGCAGCAAAGAACAACCTTGAGTGGCTGCGTGCGTGAGAGACGGGGAGTAACCTGGGACCATCAGGAAAACTCGCTGTGACAAGGTCTCAGTGCTGGTGATGTGCCTGCGCTGCCTGGGCTCCTTCTGCAGGGAGGAGAACGTGGAGGCGCCAGTGCTGGGCTGAGGAGGGGTTGGGAAGGGAGGAGGGATGATGCTGCCTTTGGAGGAAGCCTGGGAAGCAAAACTCCGCCTGTCTCATACCTGTGTTACTTAGAAGGTGAGTCTGCAGGGCTGACGTGAGACACCAGAGACATCCCAGGCTATGGCTGTTGTATCACACCGCTGTACGGTTGCTGAGGATTTGTAATTCAGCAGCCCTGTGGTTAATACTGGAGCCTATTGAGCGAGGTGCTGTGCAGAGGTTTCCGTCTTATTCCCAGGGGATACAGCAGGATGAAAGATAACTGGCAGCTTCTTCGAGTGTGCTAACAACCATCATCTTGCAGTACATAGCACTGCAAGACAAAGCACTTCCCTTGGGATTCCCTCAGACTCTCCCTCCTGGGAAACACACCTAAAAGCTTCAGAGGAATCAGGAAAATTCATCCTTCCAGGAAAACCTGAGGCTGAGCCCTGCCTGTATCATGGAGAGGGAGCAGAGGGGAAACAACAGCCACAGAAGCCACTTGGCATGAGCCATGTTATCACTGTGATGGCTGGTCAGGGTCAGAGGGGTCCCCCTGTTACGAAGGTAGAGGCAAAGGGGAGACGTTCGTGGTCTGCGCTGCCCCAGCACGCCCAGATGCAAATCTGGTGTTTGCTTGATTAATTTTTTGGAAACAGGAAAAAAAAAAAAAAAAACAAACAAAAACCAAAAAACGAACTTCAGTTCTGGAACTCCGGTTTTTCAACCTGGAGCTGACACATGGGTTTGCTCAGGTGAGCGAGTGAGGGTGGGACCAGGTGAACCAGAGTTCAGAGAGCCACATCTTGCTTTGCTGCTGGGCTGTCTGAGAAGGGAGAAGAGCTGCTGTGATTTACCAAGGTTCAAGAGCCACCCTGGGTCCCTGCCAGCTCCTGGCAGAGCCCCAGCACTGCTCACTCCTGCTGACACAGAGCTGGAGAGATCTGCCCTTCCTTGCTCTGGAGAGTGTTTTAGCTGCTGCCGATTAAGCAGGACCTCATCAACACACAGTAAATGTGTCCTGTGCTGGATAAGAGATGCTCTCAGCTGGGAAATCATGTTTCAAGTTAGGACAACCCCACACTGATTGGCAGCAGGTCTGCCAACTCCTGGCACGACAGCTATTGGGGTGTAAGAACCCTCCCCATGCTGCCCCGCTCCCCATGGAGTAGGACAGGACACCCCAGACCACAGGCAGACAGCATGAAGAGCGGCTGTTCTCCTGACATGGAGCCTCTGGGAGCATCTCTGAGAGCATCTCATGGGGCATCTCTGCCATTCTGGGCACAGCGAAGTAAACGATCACTTGGGGGTTTCCCAGCCCCTGGCTGACACGTGGCAGAGCCCAAGGAATTGGTGAACTTCTTGCCCAACTGAGACAGCCAGCCTGGCTGTTGGCTGGGAGGGCTGGAGCTTGTTTCCCCAAATTAAATGCCCTGCAGCAGTGTAGCTCTGCTGGAAGTGATGTTTCTCAACCTATCGGAGGACCAATCCTTTACTTCCACTTCCTAAATTTGTGCCTCTTAGTGCCTGGCTTTAGGTGAGGACTGAAATAGCTGGGCTTTGTGTGCTGCCCTTGAGCTGATCCCTTCTCCTCAGAGGCAAAGGCAGACAGAGTCTGGAGGGGGACCTGGGAGGAACCAAAAAGCCTATGCTGGCCTTGGAGAGTGCGGACTGTACCGTGTCTGGGCAAGTTGTAATAACTGGAGACCACCTGGGGTTTTGCAAGCTAAAGAGAGCCCAGGCTACCTCCTCTGCTGAAGGAGAAATCAATAGGCTAATTTACAGCACCCAAATGAGAGCTCTGCCGGGAAGACACCACTTGTAGGGCTGGCAGAGTCTTTGTCAGGAGAAAGCAATGGGGGACTGGGCTTGGAAGAAAAGAACTGGGCATAAATAGCCCCAGCCTTTCAAACTAGATAGCCCTGAGAGAAACTGAGACATAAAAGAGAGATGGCACCATCTGATGTGCGGGAAAATATTCAAAGGAGCAGATTCCTCCTTTACACTCCAAACATGCCTTTTGCTCTGCACTCAGGTGCAGTCTCATCAGCACGGGGTAAGTCAGAAAATGTCCATACATTGGTGGATGGATGGATGGATGGATGGATGGATGGATGGATGGATGGATGGATGGTATGGCCCTCGAGCCACTTACAGGCAGGCTGCAGGCACTCCTAGTAGCTGTGCTTGCTGGTGGGGATATAAGTACACATTTACTACGTGCACCCTAAATGGGTTTTTTTTTAGACCCAAAAGAAGTGTACTAATAAGTTTCTCCTGCCCTTCTCTGAGGGCTCTGGAGGCATTTTACCAAAGGGAAATGCTATTATTTCGATCTCTACGTGGTTTCGAGGGGCTCGCTAACCCCTGCACTGCCATTCAGCAGCAGACGGGCTGAGAATAAGCCACAGAACCAAGCCCCTGGGGTCCCGCACCCAGAACCTGAGGGGGATGGACACAACCGCATCCTACGGCACGTCCTGTCCCAGGGCTGCGGGGCTGCCGTCACCTCCCTGTGAGCCTTGGGGACTCTGTGAGTCCCTTAAACACGGGGGAGTGACTTAAGGGGGGATGCTGAGAGGAGGTAGATAGTGCCAGACAAGAGGAAAGTAAATTAAAACTATAAAAAACGAGCTGACAACATTCCTTTGAGCTTCCACAGACATAAACCCTGTTCTCTATAGGCACCTGGGTGTCTCTTATCAGCTTGCATTCCTCCGTACATTTTAGTTGTGTGGAGGAAGAGAAAAGAAATGTCATGGCAGAGAAAAAGAAATATAGAAGACAACTACAAAAAGCTGTGAGCTGCCAGTGTGTTTTGACTTGCTTTATTCTGAATCAATATTGAACTGAAGAGGAATTATAAATCTAGAAGATTACAGCTGAAGCAATGCCAGGGCATCTGTTTCCAGATATTATAATATTTTTTTTACTGGCTAGAGCAGCTGTTTTTACAAGAATACACAGTAAAAGAGTTATTAAAACAAAGGGGGGAAGAAATAACAATAAACAGGAAATATATAGCAGAGAAGAAGTAGCAGAGACGCGGGACTGGGAAATAAATGGAAGAGAAGAGGAAGAACCTGACAACCAACAGCTTGTAACCAGCATCAGGCACTACAAAATCTGGAAGATATTTGTTTTACAAGACAGTGATCCCCAGCTCCAGGATTTTGCTCAGTGATTTATGACTCCTGGCAGCTGTTACAGAGGTTGAACTAAGAGCAACAGAGAAAGAAAAGTGGAAACCACCCTTAGCACTTGCCTGTTGTTTCCTAATAGAAGGAGATTTATTAGTAGGAAGCCAATGGGGGTGGCTGCGGGTACCTGGAGGCAGATTCCCAGCTCCATTGCTCCCAGGTCTAGGATCAAATTAACCTTTGAGGAAATACAGGTTGTAATTAAGGCAACGGGCGCAGAACCAAGGGCATTCATGTGGCTTAAAGCCTTACTGTGCTTCAGCCGAGATGATGTAATCAGCACAAGCGTGCTCATAGCGTGGCCAAGGGTGGAATAACATGTTAGATTAAAGCACCGTGAGGTCATGAAGCCCATAGTCACGGCTCCGTCTGGCCACGACACCTCACTGGGGAGGTGTGAACCCGCTCAGCCCAGCCAAGCCCACCAGTGCTGGTCATGGGGCTGGACTGGTCCTGGGCTGTCCAGTCTGTTCATTGGTCTCCAGCAAGACACACAGCCTTCGCTTTCCTAAAACCTGTCCATCCGTAACAAATTTCTATAGAAACTATTCTAAGATAAAAATTAACCCAAACCTGGTGTGTCTCCTGTAGTTTAATCTTTCCCTACGCACCACCCTTCCGCAGTCTCTAGTTCTCCGAAGTATGACCCACAAACCTTGAAAAGCCTTTTTACATGGACGTATTGCAGGATTTACCCTGTCCCTCTTTAGTTAGATGATCTCTGGTGTTCGGGAGCTCCATCCTAGCGCAGGCAGTGGGCATCTGCTTTCCCCGCCAGCATTCTGCCAGCTCGGTGCTTTGCAAAGCCCTAGAAATGCCCTGAGCAGGGAAGGTGCTGTCTAACACTATATCCCGTTCTTGCTCAGTCTCTGCCGTGGTTAGGTGCTGTATCACTGCGTGCCCTGTGTTATGTATTTGAAATGAAGCAAAGACCCTTTTTCCAAGAGCAGCTTATCTCTGCAAGCAGGGTCTCTTATTGTTCCCCTTACTTTACCAGCACTGATCACCATGGCTTGCAGAACTCAGAAGAGGATTTTGATTCATATCTGAAATCACTCAGAAGCCAGGAGAGAAAATCAGCTGTCAATTATCCATTGTGCTTAACTTTCTATACCAGGAAAGACCCCGAGAAATGCAGGGGGGATGCGGGAGGCAGCACCCACTGCAGCCGACACAAAGCCGCCCACACAAGCTGTTGAGGATTTGGCCTTGTGCTTGCTTCAGGTTTATTGATTCATTTTGCAACAATGCGCCATAAATAGATTTATTTTTACAGTGATAATCGAGCCGATGAGAGCTTGGGAAGTGGAGGCTGTGAAAGAAAGCTGAACAGAAATCAAGCCTGAAAGAAGACACTCGTGGAATGAATATGTCTCCTGGATGGTAGGAAAACAGAATGAGTGTTTATCTCTGTACACCGCGGTGGGCATAGCCCTGCACACATGGATCCAGCGCTGCCTCCTCTTTGGGGCTTGGGGTGCTCCCCATAGGAAACCCCACTCGTTCCACAGCCGCAGCCTGTGCTGCTGTCACCCCATGCTGAGAGCCCCAGTGTGTCCCTGCAGGGTGTCCCTCCCTCCCTGTAGTGATGTCCTCTCTGAAAACCTGATTTTTAATGCCTTTTTAACCTCAACCCTCTCCATTGAATTACAAGAAGCAGAATTCTTTTCTTTTCCCCTTTTCTCTAGCTTGTGTCTGTAACTGCTAAATCTTTCGTCTCTTCTAAAGCATCCAAGGACCGTGGAGCACAATGGCTCTCCAGCCGCTGCCACAACTCCAATATGTGACCCAAAGAGAAATTATTAGTGGCAATTTGTAGTCAGCTCACAGATAGCTGCTGAACAGGACAGCGGCAGTCTTCCTCTAATCCACAATTTGACGCAGATTATTCATATAGTGCTGCTGGAGAGTTAATTTACTTGGCTGGGATAGGATAGAAACAATGCCTCCTTAATATGACAGAAAATAAATAGAATCTGCTTTTGAAGGATGTGTTGGCCGAGCTGTCATGCCTGATGCTGGGGAGACAAGTGTCTACAAGCTTCAGCTTAATGTGGCGTGGAAATGTATTGGGTTGTATTTATGCCCATATACAATACTTAACTGGCTATTGTGCTGATTAAATATTTAATTGGCTGTCTGTGAGGAGAAACGCACCATTAGTCTATAGGGAATTACACTGTTCCCTGTGCTTGCTCTTAAATAAAATGTGCAATTCGTTGTCACTTAAGCATAATGTTAAGTGCCTGTTAAGGAGATGTTTTCAAGGGAAATAAATACAAAACTTGCTGACTGGCATTGCCTCGGGTGGACCCCGACGTGCCTCAGCATGGGCACAGCCATTGGGGGCATCCCAGGGCTCAGGGGACAACGGGGATGCTCAGCCTGTCCCCTGCATGTCACCAGGGAAGGGCTTTTGGGGTTCCTGCGCTGCCGAGTGGCCTTTGGAGGTGCTGGTTGAAGCAGATGGTGATTTCAACTCCTTTTCCCATGGTCTTTCGCAGCACGGCTTGTCCAGGTGCTGTAAGGCGAGAGAGAAATACAGAAAGCCCAGCGGGATGCTCCCAAAACACAGCTCCTTGCCGCGGCCCGGGGGAAGGCAGTGACCATCATGGGAGTTCCTTTCCCTGGTTTTGTTTGGGAATCTGAATTCCACGGGGGAAAAGGGGAGGAGCAAAGAGGAAGGGAGGAAAGCTTGTGAAAGTTGTTTCTTCCCTTCCTCAGGGCTTCCCTGGGGTACAGCAAAGTCCACAGCGCAGAGCTCGCTTACCTTGCAGACTGCACTGTGCTGAATACCTGCAAGAGAAAAACTGGGAGTGTGCTGAATTTTATTCCTTAATGTTATAATTTAATGAAAACCCCACATCTCGTGATGCAAAACCTAGTGGTGTTTCAGTGGAAAAACTCTGCTCCAGCAGCACATACCCCAGCGGCTGCACAGAGTCCCCGATCCACGGGCTGCCACGGCTCTTTGATTCATCCCAGCAATGAAGCTGCCATCTCTGTTGAATAACTGATCCTTCAGCAGTGTAACTCTTTTTTCATTGACAATTTGGCAGCCTTCGCCAACTGGCTCCCGCTCTTCAGCAAATTTTCACATCCATGCACACGTGCCTGCTGCAGAAGCAGCTCCAGGGCAACAACCGACTTGAAGTGAGGTGTCCACTCTGCTGTTTCAAAAGCTCTGGCCAGCTATTGAGATTCAATAGCAAAACCTGATTTTATGAATAATGCAACTTCATCTGCGTCCTTAGAGCCGGTGCTGGGCTGAAGTATCTGGTAAGTGCGGCTCTTTGCTGCTCTCCCACGGTCCCTGTGCTCAGGGGGGTTTTACTCTAAGATGAACTGTCTTGAGCTCCAAAGCTTCTCTTAGCAGGGTTGATCTGAAGACCCAACTATCCTGGGACAGATAATAAGGAAAGCCCTTCCCTGGATGGGTGTAATGAAGGCATGGTGTTAATTTCAGCCAGGATTCGTGTCCTCATTATATGTGGGCAAAGCAAATTAACTTTCCCCTGGCTGGCATGGACAGCTCGGCTTGCCTAGAACCAGGGGTTGTGACTTCATGCCTGTGATGTGCTGTGATGCCCCCGAGCAGGGGCATCTCCCATCAAACCCTCTCTGCAGCTTTAGCCTCCTGGCTGCTTGTCTGTCTCCTCTTGGCCTGTGCTGGGGCTGGGAACAATTCAGGGCTTTGAGCCTCAAACTCTGGGCTGAAAGGAGCTGGCCCAGTGCTGAGAAATCCCCTGGGGACAGGAGATGGTGACACCACTCATGCAGGACCAAGAGTCAGAGTTGCATGCAGCAAGGTCCATCCCCGCAGTGTTGGTGGGAAATCTGCTCTGCTACAGGGAAGGGGAATATTTAAGTGCCAGCAGCCAGGGCTGCCTCTGTTGTCCCCTCTGCTCGGCCCCGGTGGCAGGGGACAGCAGGACCATGGGACATGCATGGGGCTGGGGCTGCCCCAGGGACACTGCCCGAATCTGGGACCACAGTGTTCTGTAGGGAAGCTCAGGCTTCTCGGGTCGCTTCACTTAACAGCAACCAGCAAAAAGCCAGAAAATCCAACCTGGTTTTGCTGCCCCCTGGACAAGAGACACAGCTGGGAACAAGGGATGCTCCTGGGAGAGAGGAACCCCCATGGGGACCAGCACTGATACAGCCAGGGGCATCAGCATGGCTCCCCAGATGTGTCACTCAGCTCAGAAATACCCCAACACAAACCAGGTCCCCTTCCCCAGGCTCCAGGACGCTGGGGGAGGTGAAGCCTGATGCAGATTGCCTTAGTCAGGTTAGCTGAATTTTCTTTGTTTTTCTCCTTTTTTTTTTTTTTTTTTTTTTTCTGGCTTTCACACCTCCCCTCACTCTCTATTTTTGATCAGCTGAGTCAACCCTGGGTTTGGTGCTCAAGGAGTGGAAAGGTGATGCTGCTCCATCAGCAAGGCACAGCCCACCCACCTCCCCTCTGCCTCGCTCCCAGCCCACGCCAGCTCTGCACCAGCAGCTCCCCACCACAAGCAAACCCACTATAATACATTTTTGCCTCTCTGAAGTGGGGGGTTAAAGGGCTGAGCGTCTTAAACCCCCAGTGCAGAGCTGCACCAGCCCTTGGGAGGTGTAGAAGAGCATGCAAAGGGTATCCTACCAACTCTACAGACGGCAGCCTTAAAACCGGGACACCAGTGGGACATTGGCTGCTCTGGGCAGGGGACAAGGAATAAGGGAGGTAAGGGGCTGGGGAAAGACTTTGGAGGGAGCTGACATGGGGTCAAAAGTGCCTTCCCAGTCCAGGGACACATGTGGGTGAGCAGGTCCTGGGGGCTGTGTGCCTGTGTCAGCCCTTCCCGATGCCAGAGGCATGACTGGTTCTTATGCCCTGGCTGCAAGGGGGTGGTTTGAACCGTGCAGGATGTGTGCGGGTCCAACTCCAGGCTTTGCTGGGCTACCAGCAGTGGGCTCAGCAGGACCCCATCGTTGCTGTCACAGAGCTGAGCCCATCCCTTGCACCCTGGGGAGGGGGAGAGAGGAGACGCATGGGGTTTTAGCTTTTCTTTAGAAAATTAATCACACTTTAATTACAGTGAAACCTGGAGACATGGCAAAGGATTAAGTGGATTATCTTCAAAGTAATTTATTATCAAATATTTATCCTTCTGGGAAGGGAGAAGCTGCCTGAGAGATTCTGTGTTATCCGTGCGGCCAGCCAAGGACGTGCTGTGTCCTTCACATCTCCCCGTGCCTCTATTCCCTGGCCCCCCTGGTGCAGGTGTGAAATGCAGAGTGGCATCCCTTGTCCCTTGGGGCCCCTTGTCCCCTGAGGTCCCTTATCCCCAGTGCTGTGCCAGGACTTTGCCCCTGTAAGCCCATGGCACTGCAAGAGGTGAGATACCAGCACCTTACTGGCAGTCCCTGGTCTGCAAGGTGATACAATGGGGACAGCCAGCACCACTTGCCAGCTCCAACAGTGGGATGGATGCTCCCAGCCCCACTCCCTGCCAATGTGGGGCTCCTGCCCGCATCCCCAGCGTTGGGGAAGGGGCCGGGGAGCTGCAGCGGGCAGCAGTTCTGCCACTGCCAGAGGAGCCAGCGAGATGTGTGGTAAATCGGATTCAGGCTGGGCTCTTTATCCATTCGGCAGACTGTGGGTTTAGTGCTTGGATGCTTCATTAACTAATAATAATGAGTCATTGTATTTGCCTCCTGGGCGTTGTAAATGATCCAGTGTCAGGAGATGCCATGAGGACGTGGAATCGCATTGAAGCTGAAATGGGCTGAGCCCTGGAGCGCAGATAAAACCAACACAGATTTATCTCTGTGCTCCCCACCTGGGGATGCGGCTCCCTGGGAGGGGACAGGCATATGGGGACAGCGCCTCGTGGAGCTCATGGCTGGCTGGGTTTATGGCACCAGGATGCTCCTGGGTGTACCGGGACCTCCGCGATGTTTCCCTCGTCTCCTCTGCTCACATGCCTTGAACAGAAGCTGTTCTCTCCATTCCCTTCCCATTGATAAAAGGACTTTTCTAGCCTGCACTGCTCTGCAAGCAGCTCTCACAGTCCCCCTCCAGTGCTGCACCTCAAGGTGACGTGCCAGCTGTATTTGGACCAGCTGGTGTAGCATATCTTTATATTTTCCTGTAAGGATAATTCCTGCTCCAGAGTGAAGCACAGTGACATGCAGAGTGCCAGAAATGTGCAGTCCCTTGCAAACGGATGCGTGTGACAGTGGGGCAAGGAGGACGGATTGACTGCTGCTTGTGGACAGACATCTCTGCCACCAGCGTCACAGCCCGCATCCCTGCAGACAGCACCCGTTTGCACCCCAGCTCTTCATGCAGAGAGGGAGTGCTCCCCTCCAGCCTCCAAAATCCTCCTGCACACCCCGATGAGGGCAGGAGAATTGTGGAGTCATGGAATCATAGAATACCAGATTAGAAGGGACTTGGCAAAAGCACATTCTAGACAAGCTGGCCCAGCCCCCTGTCCAGACGAATCTTAAAAGTGCCCAATGTTGGGGAATCCACCAGTTCCCTGGGGAGATTATTCCAGTGTCTGATTGTTCTCAACATGAAAAATTTCCCCTCTCGTGTCCAATTGAAATCTCCCCAGGAATAACTTGTACCCATTGCCCCTCGTCTTTTCCATGTGGTTCTTTGTAAAACGAGTCTCCATCTTCTTTGTCACCACCCTTTAAATACTGGAACATGGTGACAAGGTCTCTCCTAAACCTTCTTTTCTCAAGGCTGAACTCATCCTTCTGGCTTTGATATACACACAGCCCCTTCCCCTGGGACAGGCACCTGCAATATTTAGTTTGCTTCCAAAATCTGACCCCAAGAAGCTACTGATTAAACAAAACGGGGGCGGGGGTGGTGGAATCAAGCAATATGGGAATAATGAGACAAAGGAAAGCGGGGAAATGAGCTGTTGGGCTGACCGTGCAAAGAACAGGAGTTGACAGAGGTCATTTTGTCTCGCTCATCGTCAAGGGGGACATCAAGCGTATATCCTACCACGCAGGACAGCCACCAAGAGTCTTACTCTGCCTCAATTAACATGGGAAATTCTGGCCCTTATGCTGGCAGAGCGGCAGTCGCTGAGCAGGTCCGTGTGTGCCGGCTGCAGCTGCAGGCTGGTCCCTGCGATGCTGTGAGCTGCTCATAGCCCAGATTCCATCCCAGCCATGTGCCCTTTGCTAAGAGGCATTGCACCAGTTTGGGGGGACCAGGATACCCTCCGGTTCAGAGCCGGTGCTGGTGCAGCACGTAGTCACGTCTGCTAACGCGACTCATCACCCACCATGGAACCAACCAGCTTTGTTTGACAAGATGTTGTTTTCCATAAACCACATGGACTGGCATTAATTAGATTTCTATCCTTTAATTCTTTATTAATTGAATCTTACTTCAGCTTCTCTTTTATTTTGCCTAGGATTAAAGGCAAAGCTGAGCAGGCAGCACCGATCTGGGTCATCCCACATCCCGTCTCTGAGAGCAAACTCACCTTTACCACCCCCTTTACCTCCTGCAGCATCTCTGGCTCTGGGCTTTGCCCCAGGACCCGGCTCGGGCAGCGCACAGAGCCGAGCCACCCCGGCCTAC
Organism: Pampusana beccarii; assembly: GCA_013399365.1. Taxonomy (NCBI): domain Eukaryota; kingdom Metazoa; phylum Chordata; class Aves; order Columbiformes; family Columbidae; genus Pampusana; species Pampusana beccarii. The sequence continues at coordinate 2,120,883 of VWYH01006719.1, read as the reverse complement.
CACTTCTCCAGTGTTTATTCCTGGCAGATGATATTTAATAAGGCCACATCATTAATGAACTAGAAAGTGCTTCAGCAGCCCAACGTGAGACAAATATAGCTGTCTGCTCATTTCCAAATACCAAACAGAAACATTTGCTGCCAGTCTCTGCCTGTTATGTATCATCATCAGCAATTTTGCCATCTCTATTAAGCATTTGTCTGTAATAATACAAATATAATTTAAAAAAACCTCCTTTCTTATTGCCTTTAGCCCTTACAGGCATTGTTTTTCCCTGGCATTTTCATCTTGCTTTTTGCATTCTTAACATTTCATATTATCCATACCATAAGAACCACTATGTAGTTTTCCTCGGCTATATATACATTTTTCCATTGCGATAGCTGCTTTCCTTTCACCATCGAACCACAAGTGCTTTAATCGTTTCCTTCTCTGACTCTGTAGCCAGGCTTTTTGATCCCTCTGTTTGACTCTGAAAGCTCCCTCCTAATTCCTAGCTGTATATTTTTCCATCTGAGTTTCTCCCCTCGCAGCCAGCTGCAGCGTACCAGCCTTCCCAGGGATGCGATGACTGTTTACATATTCTCCTCTCTCTCGCTCCAGGCAGGTTTATTCCCTGCCATAGCAACAAGGTTTGCTGCTGGGGGGCACATGCTGTGCCCCAGCCCCGCGTTGGGTGGCTCCTCTGGCCATGTAGCCACAGGCTCACTCACTGCCCTCCCTTGTCCCCTTCCAGCAAAGCGAGGGGATGGAACATGAACCCCCCATGCTGTAACTCAGTTTCCCTTCCTGAGGGTGCCCATTACACAACATCTCACCTTCGTTTGGCTGTGGGAGTTGAAGCAGTAAGAAAACTCCCACTGCACTGCTGGAGGCAGAAAAAATAAGGAAGAGGGAGAATGTGTCTGCACGGTTTCTCCAGGCAGTGGCATGAGGACACTCGTGTGACTCCGGTTGTATTTTCTCCTGTGTGCAGATGCTCCTCAGGCTGCCTGTGACCCTGCGTGGGGCAGGATGCTGCTGGCACAGATGGGCTGTGGGCTCCTGGTCCCTGCGAAGGGAGGCAAAAGCTGTTGCAGGGATTCCACTGCAGGCAGAGACCTGGAGGAAACATCCTATGGGACCTTGCGTCTGCTGCAGGCGCTGCCTTTGTTGCACACAGGAGGTGTCTGGCTGGGAAAAGGGGATGGTGCTGCTCTGCTGGGGCTGGGACAGATGTGTTGGGCTGTGGGAGAGTGATGGACGTGGTGATGTCCCATGGGGTCCCCATGGTGAGAGCCCTGTATCGGCTCTCCTCCCGCAGGGATGCCCCAGCACATGCTGTCTGCTCCGTTGTGTTCTGTCACTCAGAGCCCTGCTGTGGATGGAATCCCTTCCCCAGGGATGGTGCAATGTGACCCGAGTGCTCATCCATCCCTCCTATTGCCACAATGCATCTGCAAGCCAGCTCTGCAAACCCCCCAAATGGGGCTGGGGGGCTGCTGCTGTGCTTTAAAGCCCTTTCAGAGCTCCCCAAACCCGTGGGGAGGTTGAGACACAAATTCCAGCTGGGCAGGGAGGTGGGGAATGGGACATATGATGGTTGGCAGACCCAGCTGGGTCCCTCACAAAGCCACAGCCGGTGTGGTACCAGGATTAACCACTCTGAACACAGCCCCGTGGCAGAGTATGTTTGCATCCTCTGTGTTTCACCAGCAAAGCCCTGTCATTAAGCTCCTGGTCCATACAGGGTGTTGCAGGTTTGGGTTGATGATCCCGTGGCAATCAGGAGGAGCCCTGGAAGCACACAGATGTCTGTCTGTCCTGCCAGCTGGTGTCAGCCTTTCTCACTTACAGCCAAGCCAGTGCATCAAAAGAAAAATATCAAGCTGCAATGACAGAGTGGCTGGAACTTGAATTTGTGTCACTGCACACCTTTCCAGTGTACAGATGTCCTAAATCTGGGAAAAATTAGAGTGATATGGGGTGTCCCAGAGGAGGGAGTGCCCCGCTTTGTCCCTGGGGTGAAGGTGAGAGAGCTGGTCCCTGGGCACACAGACGTTGTGGTGCTGGGAACAGGGTCCACGTCTCTGTGAGGGACAGACCATCCTTCTTTGGGTGGCAAAATATCACCCAGGCTCCAAAGCAGGCAGCCCCCATGGCAGTCCCAGTGCAGGCAGATGTGCAGGGATGAGGACCTCAGGGGCAGGTGGGGGAAAGGGCCAGGAGAGGGAATCGAGACCCTAAAATAAAGCAGAAGTGCAAAAGAAAATTTTTCTTCTGTCATTTAGCTGGCAGAAGGTGATACTGGGCCTGTCACCCCCTTCCATTACGTCTCCAAGGCTTTTCATGCAAATTCAGGCAAACAATTTCTCAGTTCCCTTTTAGTGCTCCGGGAGGGCTGATTTCATTTCAGGAGCAGTGGGGAACAATAATCATCTTGAAGTGTCTTCCATCCTGAGAGGTGCAGATAAGAGCCGCGCAGTGGACTAACAGCACTAATTTGACGTTTTCAGCTGATAGCTTTGCAGATGACAAAAATCAGGCGCCATAAAAGGCTGGTAAACTCGGTAGCAGCAGGGTTACCCCCTCCTGTACATCCCTCCCACCCTCCTCCTCTACCCCGAGAGGGAGATGAAACCCTGTCTCTGCATACACCGCTGCTCATTGCCGTGGGGAGGTGGTTTTGGCGTGGATGGTTTAGCTGGTTGCTGAGCCATGGGGGAAGCAGCAGGACATAGCTGTGAGATGCAGTGCAGGAATGCAGGTCAGTCTGGTTAGATGCAGTCTTGCCCATTGACACTGCTTCTCTTTTTGGGAGAAAATATCCCAGCCATCCTCTATTATCTATTTGGAGAAGTCCCTGATCATGTATCCAAAGGGCGAGTGATAACTTCAGTGCTTTGAGATACCACTTGTAGATTCCTGATCCAGTCAATGGAGGCAACCGAGAAAAGCCTCTCTTCAACAAACCTGTCCGAGGTATTTTCCAAGTCCACTCTGCTGTTTGAGCCCATGCAAAATTTGCAAGTGGATGTCCTTGTCCTCACTCGCTGTGTCCAGCTGTGCATGCTGCCAGCCCCCTCAGCTCACACGGGGATGTGCCGTTTGCCTTGCAGCTCCGTAAATCCAATTCTTTCCATGGCATCCCACCTGGGAGCCCAAGCCATCGGTGGGTGCTGCTATCATTTGGGAAAATGAGTGCTAAAGCGAAAAAAAGTGGCTGTAAACTGATCCCCCTGGGCAGTCAGTCAGGGTCAGGCCCTGGGCTGGACCGGTGGAAAATGGAGCAGCAGAAACCTCAGCAATTTGTCCAGCTCAGAGCCCTGCATCCAGGCTGGACCAGCCCCACCTGCATCTTCCCAGAGAGATGTGCCTCTGGTGTGTTCTTCACCATGGCAGCGTGTCTGTCTTCACCCTGACCAGCTTGCCCCACCATTCATTGCTGCCCTTAAATGGTTTCCCTGATGTCTAACTCCAAATGTTCTTGCTGATGTTTCAGCCCATCACACCTTGTCCCACCCAACAGAGGATGAAGAACCAACACCTACCTTCCTTGCCATCACTTTTCCTATTATTGCTTTGTTACAACCTGCTCTTTTTGAGCCTAAAGCTCAGTTTTGCCAGCCTGTCTTTGTGTTTTCTACCTCCACACAGCCCTTCTGGCCCCTCTCTGCACCCTCCTGTGTCTGGTGAGGATGCTCTTCACCTCCATTAGTACCCATGATGGGTATTAATCCCACTCCCAGGCAGACACCAGCAGCCTGGCAAGCTGCACATCAAGACTTGATGAAGGATTCATTTCCCTTAGGTCCCTTTCTCCTGTTTACCTCCTCAGATAAAAGAAAAGACTGAGTGACCGAGGCAGGTATGAATCCACCTGGGGTCATCTTCCAAGTTTTGACTTCTGCGAGGTATGAAGTTTTGGGGAAAAAAGGGGAGAAAGGCACTGATTTCTCCCTGGTGCAAGCAGGAGTCCAGCTCAGCCAGCACAGTGGGGTTATTCACATGAGGTTAAGCTGAGCTGCAGGCACTGGGGGTGGCTGCTAATTAAACTGGTGACACTGGGGTAGGCTGGGAAGAGCATACCTCATAGAGCACAGGTTTTGCTGATGCAAGTTCACTGCTGCCAGCTGGAAAATGAAATCCCATACCAGCCTCAAGAATGTGATTTTTAAGCCATTTTTTCACCTGAATTGGGGCAAAATGCAGTATAATATTTTCTTTTTTTTTCATAGGAGGAGATATTCAGAACGAGTGGAAAAAGCCTTAGGAGAGCTCAGTGGGGTTTCTTGGCTTGACGCGTGACTGCTCAACCGGTGCCCATTAATTTTGTTTTTTCCCTGAAGGCAGACATGGGACTAAGCAAATGTCTCCGGTTCTCCCACCCTTTCCCCCAGAAGAAACTCATAATTTGTCATCAATCTTGAGATTTTCCCAAAGGAAAAATTTTCATTTTTGTGAGAGTGGCATTTTCAGTCAGCAAACTGGTCTCCTGGGAAATTCCTACCTGGTGTTAAATTCACCTCACCCTCCTGGGCTTCATTTGTTTTCTGCCTCCTTTTTTTTATTATTATTTTGACCACAGGCTGCTGAGGACAAGCATCGCTCCTCCTGGAGCTGCTGCCAGTCTGCTATGGGATGGAGATAGAGATGCCCAGGTCAGCCTGAGTCCTTCAGCAGTCTGAGAAAGGTGAATACTGATCTACACCTCTGACAAAGATTTCTTTTTCCAGCATCTGCAACTTTGCTTTTATCCCACATCCTTCCCCCCCACCCTTTTTTGTTAATTGCGTGCTGATAGCAACCACCCCTTTGAGCATCCCGTCTCTCTGCTAACCCTCCCATCAAACACACTCTCTCTCCTAAAGCTGGAAATGTCATTTTGCTGATATAATTTCTCCCTATTTGACAGATTGGGTTGGGGTTGTGTTGCACCAGCCCAGCCTGGCTCTGCTGCTGCAGCAGCTGTGTCCCGCAGATGCCCAGCGTGGGGAGGAGACGGCCCCGGCCACGCTCCATCAGCATCCCTCACCGCCTCCCCACATCACCCAGCATCTGCAAAGCCCGACATCTCCTCTGACTTCTTCTGTGGCTCTGCCAAATAAACCATCCCTATTTGCTTTGTCTCTTGCAAGGAAACCATACAAGTTTCTCATCTCATTCCCAAATATAATGGATGTGTTAACATAAATGTCTTGCTGGCCTGGCAGTGCCAGGGAGGGAGGCTTTGCTAATGCGGTGATAATGCTTTGCTGCTGTAGGTTGTCACTGGTGAATCTCGGATAAGTATTGTTATTTTTATTTTTCACAGGCAGATTTCATAGGAAAGGATCACTAGATCCTCTCTCATCTCTGGGGCAGGACCAGCTCTAAGAATGCCATTTCTGATTTGTATTGGTCTCCCCGCTCTTGATCCCCCTCCACCTACGCTGCCCTTGGAGCTGGGACACACACCCCAGCATCTCCTCTCAACCTCCTCTGTTCCAGGCTGAGCTGTTTTGTTTTTCTCTCGTCCAGGGGCTGTGGGCAAGTGTCTCCAGCCCACCAAGGCTGTGTGTGTCCCTGCAGTGGTTTCCAACAGCCCTTGGCCACTGGAAAGTCCCAGAGGTCAGCGTGTGGGCAATGCTTTGTGCTGCTGCCAGCCCCAGGCACCTTCTGATGATGGATAGCCATGAGAGTTTGCGGTGGCCATCCCCAGGGACATGGGTCTATGATGTTCCTGAAGGTCCATCTCTCTGGTGCTGCACAGATCAAGGGTCTGGACACATCAGCTTGGCCATGCCCCTGGGGCTGGATCAGAGCAAAGTGCCACTCAGCCGGTCACTTCATCCTGGCTTGTGTTCACTTCAATTTGTCCCAGCTCAGCCTCAGCCTCATGCAGAGCCAAGCAAATCACAGCCAGCCTGGCCAAGCTTTAGAGCATGTAAAGCACGAACGAACACACCTTTTTTTCGTGTTTCCTTGAAAACTGGTGACGATTGGGTCACATTCCCTTCAGGGCTGGGGGCTCGGTTTTGCTTCTGCATAGGACCCCAAGGAATTAGTGGCAAGTCTGCAGGAGTGGACAGGGCACTTAAACTTGGGAGAGACATGGCTGAAATATTTTCACTGCCTGATGAGCAATTTCTCATCTTGCCGGAGGGCAGATTCAGCCCTGTCATGCCCTGGCTGCTGCAGAAAAGAAGAGAGGAGAGCTCCTGCTATGGGGAAGGCTTTCTATGCTGAGGCAGTCAGATCTGCTAGAAATTCCTCCTTTTAAAATGTTTTTTTTAGTGGCAAGGAGGGGGATGTTGGTGCTGTCCTTCCTTGAGAGATGCTGAAGGAGCAAGTCTATGGTACCAGCATCTCTTTGCCCTTTGGTGCCCACTCTGGGGCTCCAGCTAAAGGAAATCACAAGAATCAAGTGTTAACCCCACAAAATCAAGGGGGAGAAGATTTTTGCTGGATCTTTATCTTCACACTCTTGCTGGGTGGGTGGGTGAGCTGCAGGGTTTTTTAATGAGCGAATCTCATTAGCCCACTTGAGCTAAAACCCTGTCGATGCTGTGTGTTGAGATCCCTGCTCCTGAGACGGGGCTGGGTTGAGAACCAGTCTGCAAAGGCTGCTGGCTGCCCAGTGGGGGCTTTCCCAAATTCTCACCACAATCTCAGCTGAAGGAAGATCTTTATTCTCCCTTCATCACAAAACCACAGGAAGGCTTATGCCCTCTGGGGATCTCTCAGCCTTCACAGCCACTGCCCCCAAAATCACAGCCCCAAATTGGTGGCTGGGCAGAGCCTTTGCTTCCTGGGCCACAGGGCAGCTCGTCCTGGAGCAGCTTGGGCACACACTGGGGCCAGCTCTCACCTTCCCCACCTGGGTCCTGAGTTTGGCATCATTAAGAAATAACATCCCAATTGTTTTTTACCCCTTTGCCAGTTTATAGCTCCTGGCTTTGCTGCAGCGCTCGAGCGCTTTCTCAGTCCCCGGCGGGTCGTTCAAGACTGCTGCATCAGTCCTCAGCCTTCCAACCGAGGATACTTTTTGCTGCTGTCCCCCATAAGCAGGGTTTTGCCCAAGCTGATGTTAATGGATGACAGAAGAAAAATCTCAGAACATTTTTAAAACCCTTCTGTTCTTGAAGCTTTTATTTAGCTACGACAGCTCCTGTGTGATCACTGTTTGTGTTGCTCGAACAACAGCTGGAGACTAATGTAGGCTGTGTCTCTTGGGGACCACCAAAGCCAGAGAGGAAGGCCAGCAAGGATAGTGACAAAAGTGATGATGTTGCTAAGAAAAGCTGTAACAGAAAACCCAGAGCTGCCCATAAATCCCATCATCTCGTTATGCCACTGAGCAAAAACCAAAACCAAGATAAAAACCCATCACAAAATATACCCTGCTGTAAAGCCTGTATATTACAAAACTCAGGTCATAAAAATAATAATAAAGCTGCAGGAAAATCTGGAGGCACAAGCTCTGACCGAGCAATAATGGACCATCCAAGGCACATTGTGGGCAGGAGAAAGCAGCCAGTGAGGTGTCACCACCAGGCTGCAGGGTCCAACCTGCAAAACTTGTTCTCCTGTGTTTTCAGCTAATTAAAATTCCTTGGACTAAGGAATAATCATGCACATTATGAAACGTTTCCCCCCTGCTAATATTTTAATTGCCAGCCGCTCCCTGCTCAGGGTGGGGAAAGGGAACAGAAGCGTAGAAGTTGAAGCAAATCATCTGAAGGAACAGATGGAGCAAGGATGGGACCGGGCAGGGATTAGCACACTGCACACGCCTGCACGCGTGCACGCACACACCCTTGGGCACTGCAGGGCTTCTCTCCCGGCACGATGAGAAGAAACCAGTTCAAACAACAGGTCTTGCATTAATATCTCATTCTCTATAAATAAATCAATAAAGGGAGCGCTGTTCGGCTGCTCCTCCTCTGAGTCACATCGGAGCCCCACAATGCTTTATGTCCTGCTTCATCCTGAACTTTCCCTCCTCAGCTGGAGGTTGGCTGGAAGGGGACATCACGGTCCCCCCTCTTGCGCGGGCTGGCAGAGGCTGTGGGCACAACACAGCCCCCTCTGAGCCCCCCTGGAGCTCTGTGGGTGCCCCACGCTCCTTTTGGGGAGCAGCATCACTGCCTCAAGAAGCACCCTGGTTCAGGAGGGGTCACCCCCAAGGGAGCAACCCCCACCCAGAGGTTTGAGGCTGTTGCCATCTGTTTATAGCATTGGCGCTTTAGAGTAACAGAGCCAAAAAGGGGGGGTTTAAGCCTATTTCTAAGTTTCTTATAAATAAATGACTTAGAAAAAATATTGGGGGGGCTGGAGGGACGTGCTGCTGTGTATTTCCATAGAGGTTATAGAGGGAACTGGAATGGTCCTGTGGGAATAGGGCAGCATAGTCCAGGATGCTGGGATCCTGTACTCAGTATCACTCCATTTCAATGCGCAGGCTGCAAAACCAAAGAGAGTTTTAGTGAATGATGAAGGGACTAATTAGGAGCCTCTAAAGATGAAAATGTCATTTGACAAACTGCAGCATGGGGCTGAGAGCAATTCCCGCTGCACGGCTGTGAAACAGCTGGGCTTTGGATCATTCTGTCTCCAGTTGGTTTGCAATTTAAAAGGACACTCAAGAGAGCATGGATGGGAAACCCAAAACTCGCTTTGCCTTTTCTCCGTATGTGCTCACAGGCTCCCATCATTTTTGTGGCGTGTTTGCTCTTTTTTTTCCAACAGCTTATGTCTTATTGAGGAAACATGATCTAAACCAGCGAGGCTCTGACACAGTGGGGCTCCACACAGAGCCGTGTAACGCTTCCCAGGGCGGATGCTGGCAGGTAAAATAACAGAACAAGAAGTTCAGGTGATTTGAGATAAATCGCGTGTGCTGGGTTTTAATACCTATGTAGACCTGCGCTGGTTTTTGATGAAGGCAAAAAACTAGAATTTCTGAGTCTGCAGCTCATAACAACAAAAATTATTAATATAACCTATAGGAAGCTGGTGCGTGCAGCTGTGCCATCAGCACCGTGTCCCACACCAGGGGATTTCTGCTTTCTTGGAGGATAAGCTCAGGTTTCCGGAGGCATGAGCAGTTTTGGCTAGTGCTGGACCAGCCGCTGAGCTGGGTGCGAGCTCGGCAGGAGGAGCAGCATTACGGGGCTGTGCTGGTCCCAGAGCCAGGCGAGCCAGCCCTCCTGTCCCTCATCTCTCAGCTTACAACAGGTCATCTGAAGGCATGTTAGCTCTTGTAAGGTAAAGAAACTCATCACCCCTCTCAAACCAATGGGTCTGTGCAGTCAACATTGCAATTCCCAATGCTTTCTGGGGACCTTACACAAGCCCCTTCTCTCCATGGTGTCCCTGTTTTGGCTGTCCACATCTGATGTCCCTTCGCTCACTTGTGCACTCAGACATTGTGTGCCATCCCTCTTCAAATCCAAGCTGATCTTGCAATTGCCATGGTGTGACAGGGAGGTGGTGTCTTGACATGCTGAGAGGATCAATAACACAATATTTCAAGGCAAGGGCTTTGGAAAGAGCTCCCTCCTGTGTGCAGAAAGCCCTTCAGGGCAGGAGAAAGGGTAAGAGGGGAACTTAAAGCCAAATGAGAGCAAATTCAATGGGAGGAAATGCTGCTGCCACTGCCTGCTTGAGCAATTTGACCTTGCCCTTGTCCAGGTCCCAACCTCCACTCCTCTCCTGCCTGTCCTGGGGAGGCCACCAGCTCTCCCTTCCTCTCCCCAGTGCAAGGACCATGTTAGTGAGCTGGAGACATCCCGGTGTGCTCTGCTCCGGGTCAGGAGCCGTCCTGGTGCCACGGGACACGAGTGACAGCCCCGGGGCTCCTGGTGCACACTTCAGATCCCCTGAGCATGAAGCTTCTAACACAGGGTAAAGCCTGGCTGCTGACCTGTCCTCTCCATATGGTGAGGGGAGGGTGGCTCCTAAGGACACACACACAGTTTACCGTGGCCAAATATTGATGGGCTCACAACTCATGGCTGGTGGAGCACAGCACGGTCCTAGTGTGTTACAAGGTGATCAATAATAAGTAGAAATTAATGCAGTGGAAAAGATGGGTTCAGAGTAGATTCGGAGTGTGGCTGTTTGCTGTCAGTGTCCCTTGGCCTCACAGGGACAGCAGGGAAGGTTGTGTACCCTGGGTGGCTCTCAGGGCATTTCCTTACATCCCCCTGGGCTCAGAGATGTGCACATCACCTTGGAAGAGCCTTCCTAGGAGCCTGGGGGCATCTACCTGCGTGATAAAGGTGAAATGAATCCCCACCTTGAGGCACCTCACACCAGGCTCCCAGGTGGAAAAGCAAAGCTCTTTATGGATTGGATATATAATTCAGACATTTGCAATGCTTTTGTATGAGAAACTGACTGCAACTCAGCATGGGCAGAGCATTCTTGCCATGGCAGCAGGACTTTTGCTGACCTTTTCCTGGATCACGGCACAGCCTCAGCTGTGGGGGCTGCTCCCCTCCACCTTGCTGCAGCCCTCGGGCACGGCTGGGTGAGTCCTGGCTCTGCGCTGTGCTGAGCAGGGGGGAAAGCAGCAGCATTTCCTCTCCTGCAGCCACAGGCACTAAATGTTGCTCTAATAATCAAATGGCTTTTCATCCCTGTAAGCCATGTCTCCTGCAGACACAGCCCAGACCCCATCCCCTCCCACCTCACTCCTTTTCCACTTAGTCTGCTCTTTTATTGCCTAATAAATGGCATCTGATTCAATTCTATCATCTGCCTGTGAAGCTGCCATGGCTGTGGTCCTCCCCAGGGGCAGGCACTGTCCCCACCATGCCTGGGCCCCCGTCCCCAGGTCCCAGAGGAGCCTGCAGGATGCTCTCTCCATCGTCTGCCATAGTGAGCCCTCCAGCTCCAAATGTCACCTGGGAGGCCAATGGCTCCTTTGGCAGGCTGAGCCCACCCTGCTGCCCTTAATTGTACAGGGTGTTTCAAAAAGATGGACCGGATTTGAAATCACTATTTATTTGCAATCTGGTCCATCTTTTTGAAACACCCTGTCATGTTCTACACACAAAATCTCGGCAGGGCTGCCAAGGAAAAAGCTCCAAATCATAAATACCTACCGTTATAGTAAGATGGCCAAGCAAACAGCTTCTTGCATCAGCACTGCCTTTTAAATATTCTCAGCTGGTGGCTGATGCAGCTTCTTTGAGTCTGTCTTTCAAGAGAGAAAACGAATCCATTTTGATCTTAAACAACAAAATCTTGGTCACTGCCCAGCTTTACCGCTTGCTTGTCGACTCAAACGCCTTTGGCATGGTGAGTGCTTTAGTCAGGGAGTGAGAAAACACTTTATTTTTTGTAGTAAGGGCTGGGGGGGGGGTGCCTGGTTCCCATCCTGGCTCCCTGCACAGCCCTTCCCAGTGTGTGCTGGTGTGCACATCACTCTCATCAGCTCGGCAGTGGCACAGTGGCGAGGTTCCCTGAGCACTTTAGTACATAATAGGACCAGTTCAATAATCCCGTTACAGTCTGCCTTCAGGATGCCAGGACTAATTGGCAGGCGCTGGGACCTTCATCCCCAGCTGGAATTTTATTCCTCATCGCAATTAACTGTGATGCTAAAGCCTCTCGGCCGCACATGTGCCATTAGCTCGGTCTGGAGCTGTGTCCTCGCTGGGCACTTTCAGGCCCCCACTGCCCCTTGTCCCCAGACTCTGGCAGGGAAAGTACTTGGTTATTGCTGCAGCTGATTTGCCTTTACTTCATGCTGTTTGCGGCTTAATAGGATTTATTTTGCACATGTCCAGCTGGAGCTGCACGAAACACTGACTGGAAGCCGCCGTGCCAGCAGCACTGGGGAAGCTGATGATGGCCTCAGCCTGGTGCCTGGTCACAGTGGTGGGACATGGGCAAGTGTCCTGAGCTGGCTCTGCTGGTCTGAGGGGCTGCAGGAGGGGCTGTCTTTAGGCTGAGCCTTTGCTGGTCTGGTCACATCTCTCTATCGCAGCTCTTGGCTTCACCAAAGCACTCTTTCTCAGCAGAGCTGAGACGTGCTTCACTGTGAATGTGGGCAGAGGCTCAGCTCACTTCGGTGCTATGGGCATGTTTGTTCAAACGTGTTTTGTTGTTTGTTTTTTTCCTGATCTAAAGCTGATAAACAGCAATTGCGGCTCATCCTGGTGGCTTGGTTTTGGCTGCTCTGGGATGTGCCATTTCTAGGGCCCCAGACAGAGCAGAGGGCTGAGGACAGACTCTGGCAATGCAGCTGGTGACAGTTTTGTTTCATTTTAAGCAATTCAGACTTCAGAGAGTCTGCTCCCACTATGGCAGTTTGTAGTGATGAGCAGTAAACTCTTTGCTTCTGAGTTCGTGTTTCACATCCTCATACGTGACTTAGACCCCAGCACCATGGACCGAGCCTTTGAAAGCACACAAACATCCTCCTGCAGCACGCCCTTCAGCCAGAGACTTATTACTAGAAGACACTGAGAACGCCAAAACTTTGCAAGGCTTCAGAAAGTGATTAGACAAATTCTAGGAAATAAAAAAAATCCATCAAGAGCTATTAAGCACCAAGACAAGCTCTGGGACCCATATGGGTGGATGCCAGGGAAGTGTCCCTCAAATCTGCCTGATGCCTCCTGCTCTCTCCATCACAGCTGCTCTTGGTCAGGACCAGCACTGGGATGCTGGGCTGAAGAGGACCTTGGTCTGACCCAGACATTATGATCTTGGGCTCCATCTCCTCTCCTCTCCTCTCCTCTCCTCTCCTCTCCTCTCCTCTCCTCTCCTCTCCTCTCCTCTCCTCTCTCTCCTCTCCTCCATTTACAGGGCGTTATTGCAAGGTCTCCATGCTGCGCAGGACTTGCTGGCTTGGGGCTGCCTGCCCTTGCCCGCATCATGGGAAGGGACTTGGGGATGGGGAGAGGTGAGCACTTGGCTCCTGCCTCTTTGGGTGGTTTTGAGTTTTGATTTCAGTGTAGAGCTGCGTATTCGGGCAGTATTTTATGCTTCCTGGTGTCAGCTGATAAACCTCTGATTTTCACTTCTGGGAATAATAGCATGGTAATGAATTATATTCACAAGAATAACTGTAATAGTCATAAAACTGCAAATAGAAGAAAACTGTAAATCAGTCACCCCCTTGTAATGTGCTTACTTCATCTGAATCACCCTCCCTGGGCAGATTATCAATTTTATTTGGCTTTACCATCCTAAACTTTTATTAAGTGGGGTGCCTCATGCGTAAAGGTACTGAGCACAAGCCATATGTTCCAGGGATTTATCTGTTGATTTTGCCTGCCTTCCCGCCCTCTCCCCTCCCGCTCGCAGCTCTCCGGACCCGCAGATGGCTGACGTCGGACCATAAAAGGCACAAGTCCCCCGTGTCACTTTACATTTATTATGCAAAAAAATAAGCTGCTGGATGATGCAGAGGCCTTCCTCTGCGCTGTGCAGAATTACCCAGACCCTGCAGCACGTTTAGACTTCCATGTAATTAAAATAGAAAGCCATTAGCATAGCTCCAGGGTAATCAGGGGGCCAGATCCTGGACCGCAGCATGCCCTGGGCTGCAACACGAAGATGTTGCTGCTCCTAGTTGACTGAACAATGCTCGCCGAGAGCCCTGAGGGTAAACTGGGGCAGCCCCCAGGCACAGGGAGGGCTGTGAGGGCAGCCGGGGCAGCACTGGGGAAAGGATGGTGACAATTTACTTCTGCGCTGCTGAGACTAAGCATGGATGGAGAATGTGGTTTGGAAGGCAGAGCTGGGTCTCCAGGTGCTGGGAAGTGTCTCTGCCACAGCGCTCACCATGCTGTCACCTGGTCACAGAGGGAGGAAACAGCAGAGAAGGTCCTCTTAGCCCAAGCATCTTGCTAGATACAGCATGGTAACTTTTAGCAAAGCTGCTGTCTTTTCTCTTTTTGCTGGAGAATCATATAAAAAAATCCCTTTTTGCTTGCCTATGCCCTGTTCTATGTTTCCTTTCAGAAATCCACTGGTTGTAGTTGTGTTCCAGGGGTGCAAAACTCACGTGAGAACAACATTGAATCAAAGCTGGTGTGAAAGGTGTCAGAGCAGCCAGATGAGCTCAGGGAAAGGTGCAAATTACACTCAGCAAAATGAAGCTGTTGGGTTCCATGACCTTTCCAAAGTGAGCTGCAAGCTGGAGTTTGCTTCAGCTGGACGGGAACTTGCCAGGGCCTGCATGGTATTTCATGGCTTTTGGAAACACCAGCTGCAATTTTCCATCATAACACAGCAAGGAAAAAGGGGAAAACCACAGACCGTGTGATTTATGAGATGCTTCTCTTGGATGTTTCCATCTGTGATCTGAAAATATCAAGTAATGTAGGAACCCCAAAATGTTGCTCCAGCTGCTCCCACTGAGTGTGCTTTCATCATGACTTTTCATGCAATGTCCAGCAGACTCCAGGGCTGGATGTGGCCACAGCTGCCTCCAGCAGGTTGTTTTTGTGGCTCGTGATGGACAGCACATTTTGGCCAGTTGAGGACGGCTAATGGAGCCCATCTGCACCTATTGGGGACTCTTGGCCAGCCTCCTTACAGCCTTGCAGGATCTGAAACATGTCTGTTGAGTGAAGGATGTGCTGGAGACGAACCTCTTCTGCTCTTCAAGTAGCTCCTTGCAAGCTTCAGGCTGTTTTCCTGAGCAACAGGGTCTTGGCAAGTGTTTCACATGCGTGTGTGTTAGTGCAGACACCATCTCCGAAGGTTTGTCCTCCTCACTGGCCTTTAGAATTGTAGAGTCATTTCAGTTGGAAGAGACCTTCAGGATCATCGAGTCCATCCACAACCTAGCCTAACTCTAGCACTAAACCATGTCCCTAAGAACCTCGTCTAAACACCTTTTGAACCCCTCCAGGGATGGTGACTCCACCACTGCACTGGGCAGCCTGTTCCAATGCCTGACAACCCTTTCCAGGAAGAATTTTTTCCTAATACCCAACCTAAACCTCCCCTGGCACAACTACTTAACTTACAAGTCTCCCCTGGCATTGTACATGTGGACGTCACCCAGGTTTTCATTAGCACAGACTGGGGGATGACCAAAGAGGGCTCAGGGGGTTTCGCTCATCTCCCCCATTGCTCCTTGTATTGCTGGTGCCGAGGGCCTGGGCTTGAGCCAGTCTTGTAATGGGATTTTCCCAGTCTCCATGGAGAAGGTTGCCTTTTGAGCCTGGAAATGTCCCAGCTCAGCAACGCTTCAAAGGCTGCTTCTGGATTCACTTGGACTTTTCCAGAGCTCCCGTTTGGCCCCAGCAAAGGAAAAACAGAGCCCACCAGCAGTGTGGCAATGGGAAGGCTCCAGCCCCACTGCGCAGCTTGAACTGTTACCAGCTTTGGCAGAGCTGGAAAACAGACCGAAAAACCTGGATTGCAGAGGTGACTGAGCTGGAGTGTGGGCGGAGGACAGGCAGCGAGTGCAGTTATTGCTGTGACTCATGCAGGTGCTTCACACAGCACCCAACACACAGTCTTATCCCACGCCTATGCCATCGAAGAGACTTGTTGGGGGAAAAAACAGCCACTGGAGCAGGGAGAACAGAGCCATGAGGATGGCGCACAAAGTGCTGGAGACACCGCAGCATGTGCTGGAGGTTCAGCCCAAGAGATGCTCCCCAGGGAGGGTCTTGCTTGCAGAGGTCTCTATTTCCAGAGGCCCCAGAGGCCGGGGGGAGCCTGAAGTGATGAGTAGAGGAGTAGAAAAGCCCTTGTGAGATCCCTATGGGATGTGTGACCTGCCCTCGATCCTCCAGGGAGGGCTGTGGGAGCGGGATGCTGCTCGTGCTGTGCGGCAGTGCTGTGAGCAGGAGCAGAGCTGTGTTCAGGATGGGAAAGGGGGAACCACGTAGGAATTGTATTTTAAAGGCAAGTCCGGAGTTCAAAAGTAGCTGCAATTTTGAACAGAAATCTGCTCTCCACAGCCAATTAGCAAAGCTGCAGAAGCAGCAGGAGCATCTTGCGTTTTGACAGCGTTAAAAAGGCACGGAAACTAGACAGTGTGGATTGAACACACTATCCATGGGAGCTGTCGCTCCGGCATCAGCTACCCCGCACTGACTGATCTGCTGGCAGCCCCAGCAGCACAGCAGGTCCTGGGGACCAGTGGGGTCCCAACCTGGCTGCCAGAGCCAGCATCCCTGCCCAGCCCTGCCTGCTGGCGTGGTGCCGACAGGAGAAAACCACACATTTTTTGTTAAGTCCAGCCAGAGCGATTTTGTACAGAAGGGTCTGTGTTTACACCACATGATGTCCTATTTTTCATCTTGAGTTGGAGGTTTTCTTGGGTTGGAAGGGTCTGGTTTGGGCTGTCCCTGCTGTGGCGCAGCCAGCTTAGTAGGGATGCTCTGGCTGCCTGGCTCTGCTCCTTTGAACAGATGAGTTTGCAGCTGTTTTACTCTCCCAGAAAAGTGAATTGGTGGGTCTGGCTCCGAATCCATTTAGCAGACTTGGTCTTTGGAGAGTCAGACAAACCTGGCACAGCATCCAGGGCACAGCTGAGGCAGGGCAGGAGGTGAGGGAGACCCTTCCCAAGTGGGTGAACACTCCCACACGAGGACGGGATTCCCTGTGTGCAGGGCAAGGGTTGCTCCCTTGTCCTGAGGATGCAAGAAACCGGTCCTCAGGTGATTTCTCCAGGGAGAGATTGATTTTGCTTCTCTCTTGACTAATGAACAGTGAAAGACTCCATGTCTGGTGTCTGGGGCTCACACACAGACACAGAGTCCCTCTGGGACCTGCTCACATCAAGAGCCTCTTGGTGCAATTCCCTCATGGTTTCCTGGTGCGAAGAGGCTGATCTGATAGTACAGTGCAGGAGTGCCCACTGCTATGCGGCTCCAGGGGCCCCTTGTCCCAGTTAAGGTAAGACAAAGGTCTCCAGACACTTGTGACATGTGGTATGGACAGAAGCAAGCAGGATCTGACTCCTCTTCATTTTGGCAGTTGAGGAGAGTGGAGACCCTGTCCCTGAGTCACCTCCAGACCTCCCTGCCCCACTGGTGAAACTTGTGTCCCCTTTCTGGGACACTTCCCAGACAGCAGCGAGTGACCAAGCCGGTGGCTTTGGGGACAGCACTGAAAAGTCACCTCTGGTCACAGGCAGAGCCAGGCTGAAGTCCCGCAGCCCCCACAGCAGCCTGTGCCCAGCTGACACAGCCCTTGTTCCATCACGTCTCCACTCCCCACTCCGTGATCAAATTAATGAGGAGCAGCAGCATCGGCAGATCACGAAGGCACAACGAGGGGGTGGCGGGGAAGGCAGCAGTGGGGGGATGCTCTTGGTGAGTCACTGCCCCGCTCCCCGCTCAGGAAGAGGGTTTTCTGTTTTGGAGGTGAACGCTGGAAAGCAGCTCCCTCCTTTCCTCCCTCCTCCCCTTTCCTCCCTCTCCTCCTCAAGCCAAAAAAAAAGCTGTGACAGCTTGATTTAGGGCTGGATAATGAGGCAAATGTGAGGAGGATGGGTACAGTGGGAGCCTGCGCTTGCCAAATCGTTCGGCTTAATTGATCAAATATTTTTATGCGTCGTTTATTCCTTTAAGGCGACCGCGAGACTCCTCTCCTGCTGCACTGAAATGAAAAGAGCAGCGCTGGAAATCACCCAGGCTGAGCCCTGCTGTGACAGAGAAGGGTGGGTGGCTGCCGAGAGCCTCCTCGGCCACCAAGCACTTGCCTGGCTGCCTGCACTGCCCACGCTGCCTGCGCCGAGCCAAGGGTGGGTGAGCAGATCCGGCCCCTCCAGGGCTCCCCAGGGCACGCAGCAGGCAGGAGCAGGACTGCAGGCAGCATCCAGCTGGCAGGGCTTGTCCTGAAAGCCTGGCCAGAGCGCGGGGGCAGCCGTGTGTGCCCTTCCCTGGGCTGTGTCCCTGAGCACCAGGGCAGCCCACCACACGAGGACTGGCCCCCCTGTCAGTGGTGCAGAGGGAAACACTCAGTGAGCCAGGACGGACACATAAGTAATTGCTAGGAATTGTTTCCCCCACGCAATTAAGTTGCTTTAGTCACTAGATCACTCAGCCACAGCTGGATCTGTTAATCTACAAAGAAAGAAGGACAAACCAAATCCTTTCTTTGTTGGCTTTTATCTCCCGCCCTGCTGCTGCAGGATGGTGGTACCAGAGAATTGCAACTAGACCGTGAAGCTTCAGAAGGCGGCTGGAAATCCTGGAGGCATCTGAAATGAAATGCAGGGAAGAAGACAATCAGTGGAGGTGAATCAACAGCTGGGGCTGAGTCTCCCAGCCCAAACTCACTGGAGAAAGATGACTGGCCTGTGCTCCTTGCTGCCAGTCGAGGAGGACTCTGTGATTGAGGCACGTCAGGAAGAATTGCTGCTCTTTATGGTCACTAATGGTATTCGCAGCCCCGCATTTAAAGATGATGATAAATGTAATCAAAGTGTCAGGAACAAAGACAGATGGGAGCTCACTGGAGCCAGCAAGAGATCCCCTGCTTTCAGTTAACAGCTGTGATTTATATTCATTTGCACCTACAGGCTCAGAGCAAGGAGCAGGGCAGCAGTGCTTTACAGAAACGCTGTAGGGAGAAGTACAACAGACACTGAATTTATCTGCCATTAAGCTTCTAGACTTGTTTATGCCTTCTTTAGACATCACCATGAAGCATCGCAGGGGTTATAAACTTTTCCCGGGAAATATTTTGATGAGCAGAAGTCCCTGATGGGAAAACAACCAGTCACTTAATTTCCTGCAGCCAGATGCGTCGTGACAACTGGTGACTCCCCCTTTCCCTTCTTTCTCTTCCCACACAAGGTTTTGACAAGGTCCTGACAGCAGGCACCACAGTCCTTATGATCTATCCGAGCTGTGCAGCACGTGGTTCTGTCACAAGTATGGGCTGCAACAGCGGTGGTGGGGATGAAAGACGGGGAGGGACGGACAAGGGCTCCCCAGCCGCGCAGCCATTGACCTTGAGCAGCGAGGTCCACAGCTCAGGCCGCTGGTGGCTGTGGATCCCCGGTTGTAGATCGGAGACCTCTCTTGCTATTCTCCAAGCTCTCACTTCGACATGATTCTGTCATTCCTTCTTTCTTCTGTCTTCAGATGTTGTCTCTTTTCTCATCTTACCTTTGTACAGTGCCACGCTGACAGCAGGGACAGCTGGCAACCTTACGTTCTTTGTCACACAAAATCATTCAACACAGTGCTGTGTCTGCGCTGATACCGTATCCGCGCAACCTGTCTCAAGGATGGTGTTTGCTTTATTTCTGCGGATTAAAACAAAACAAAACAAAACAAAACAAAAACATCGAGAAAACAGCCTTACTGAGAAGAGTTCTAGCAGTTAATTAGCTTCAACATTGAAAGGGCCACTGGCCAGCAGCTAAAAATCATCATGTTTGAATGGTGAATTAAATCAGCCAAGCAATAAATCTGAGCAACAAACCAGTCCCTTTAGCTCAGAGGGGTTCTCTTTCCTCAAAACACTGATAAATGGCTTTTTTCTGAGAGTGCACAAGGTCATCAAATTAATAAAGCATTTCAAGTAATGTATGGAAGTGAAGTGACACCCTGCTGCAAGAGATTTGCTGTTAAAGCCAACTCTCTATAACAGAGTGTGATGCATATAGGATTTCCAAAGCAAACCCATCCTCTAATTTAGGACAGTTGTCCGAATTCCTTCATGTCTGTTCTGGTCCATTGTCCTTCTCCCTAGTCATTATTTAGGAGAGTTAAGCTCAAGAAAAACTCACAAAAGGGGGAAAAAAAAAAAGAAAAATGAAAATTGGGGATTCTCCCATTGACCAGGCAAGGTACTCAGATTATTTACCATGGAGGGAAGGCACCAAGGAGAGACAGTAAGTGAAATGCTGAACAGCTCTTGAGATAATTGTGGGACATGCTCGCGTTCTTTGCAGTGGCTGCTTTGCATCCCCTACCACATATGTGTATGAAGGTGTCACAAGAACTCTACACCTGCAATACTGGATTTACTCATTTGACGTGCCTGCCAGCACTGATGTCAGGGACATTTGCATGACCCAGCACAGCAAAATGTCTGAAGCCCAAGAAGCAACACTCAGACATCCAGGCATTTAAAAAAAACAAAAGGAATTTGACTTTCAGTTATATTCTGCAGGCCTAGCCTGAACACAGGATGACCTCTTCAGACACACCAGGAACATGAAGCCAAGTATGGCTCTACCCAACTCCTGTCCTGCGTGTTTGGGGTGGCCCTGACTTGGGCTGAGATGTAGCAGCAGTAGGCACAGATGGGATGAGATGGGCGATGACTTTAGAGATGCTTGGGGGCAGATATTAGGGACATCCTTCCAGTAGTTGGGGTAGTTTCGAAGGGAACAGATTGCCTGGGAGATGCAACATCTCTGCCGGCAGCTGTTTCTAAGATGGGATGTCCATCTGTGGCTGAGAAGGAAAGGCGATGGGAACTCCAGCAGCTATCTCCAACTTCTTTACTGGAAGTTTGTGTGATGGCAGCTTCTCCAGTAAATTTAAGGCTGAATACGTCCCCACACTTTCCACTGAAATGACTTTCTGCAAGCTTGTGTTACACTTGTAGCAATTTAATATGAAATATGTATTTAATAATATGGCAGCACCAAGAGGCACTGAATAGGACAAACATAAGAAAAGCAGAGCTAGCAATAGCCTCTGCAATATTGTATCCACTGGGTACCCTTCTTCATGAAATCCTCGCCCAGACTTCATTTGCTTTTGATTTATTTCAACTATAAACCTCTTGAGACGGTCTCCAGTACATGCATACACCCCGGTGTGCTGCCCTGCGAGCGCTATCGCAATACAACGCTCGTAATTCCAGCGGCGCTGCCTTGGGCACACGTCTGTGCCCTGGACAGTTGGTCACCAAAGGGACGCGCTCTTCCAGCATCTGACAAGGGCCGCGGAACAAACCCAGCATCGCACACGCGACGGCGGCTCCAGCCTCTTTGCGGACTCATCGACATGCGGCAGAAACCCCAGGTACCATATGGAGCGTGGAGGCAGATGGACGGACATATGTGTGATTTGTGTGCAGCTCTGCTGACGGAAACGTCCCAGCCCAGGCGTTAACACTCCAGTATATGGTTTGCATTTGGGGCGCGAGAGAATTTTTCTCCCATAAAATAAATAAAATACGTTCTGAGCATCTTGGGACGAAGCCATTCTAATCCTTTTGTTCTTTCCAAAGGAAAATGATTCCATATTCACGGCACTGTGCAAACAATTAATTAGCCTAATGAAAATGAAAGGCCTAATTGCTCAGTATTATTACAATCATTGGCAGCCAGGCGTGACCAAAGAATAGGCACTGTCTTACCAGGGATAAAGTGCAGCTTTCCAGCTTTGGGGGCTTTTTTGATATTTGGACATCCAGCAAAACAATTTTTTTTAAAAATCTTTTTGCTGTGATGGTGTAATTCTCCCTTCCACATGCAAAAAAAGCTGGCAGTATTTGGAAACATCTGAATAAGCTGCTATACAGTAAATAAATGGAGAGGAGAGAAACCCAGCTGGTGTGAAATGACCTGAAAGCTGTAACTTGCCTGAGTTGAATGACATGGTGGTGTCCCCAGCAGGAGACTTGACTGACGCGATGGGAGTGATGCAACATTAAGAAAAATTGTATTTTTTAAAGAGTACACCTAAAATTAAAGTACAATGATCTTTAGCGCAGCTCCCTTTTCAATGATCTGTTGGTATCCAAATGGAAAAATACTTTAAATTCATGCAGATGAATTAATTCATTGTGGATAGGATCATGAAGGGTCAGGTTACAGGAGCTTTGAAAAACTTATCATTCATGCATATCTTGTAACATCGAGATAGAAAGCAGATGCTGACTGAACATCGACCCAGCCTAAGGAGCATGGGTCCAATAATTCTTCCTTTAAGCACCTGATTCTCACAGAAAAATCCTCAAGATTCAGCTTTGATTCTATTATCTGCTTTGTGCAGAGACTGGGCAACCAGAGACTACTCTTTAAAAGCAATGTGGGTGAAGTCTGCTCTCATTCACACTTGCACAGTGCCACTGGCCATGTTATATAGTTTCTCAGCAAGCTGACTTTTGGTGTTGGAGGGGTGGGGATTGCAGTTTAAAATTAATTGGGGGCACTTGTACTCCGAGCTGCAGGACATGCCCACAGGGAAGACATCCATATCGTGCAACATTATGCACTCACATGGGAAACACGGCTTCCCAGTGTAACCAGTGGTGGTAGGTAAGTGCTCCACTTGGGCAGGGGCTTGGGATCATCCCCAGGCAGTTTAATGCTCTGAATTGACTGCAAAGGGAGCAGGACCCCAAGCCTGGTCACTGAAATGAGGTGGGCTGGCCCCCTGCCTCCCACTCTCAGTATCCTTAGCACAGCACCCCATGGGATGCTATTCCCTCCCCGTGTAATTTAATAAACCACTGGCTAGCAAAGAGGAAGGGTTAAGTCAGGCCTACATCTCCAGCCCTGGGGACGCAGAGCACGAGCAGCCCACACGCTGCCCTCGGCACAGGAGGGGAAATTTCTTTATGCTACCTCAGCAACTCCCTGCAAAAACAGCAGCACAGACTTGGTCACTGGAAGGCTTCGGATACTGCACATCCGTGCTGTGTTGCCTTTTAGGAGAGAAGTTGTGTCCAAGCATACTGGGTTTTGAAGAGGATTAAAAAAACCACAAAAGGTGATTACAATATAGAATAGTATATGAACAGAAAATGCAGTTCTGTGGGTGAAGGTCACGGCACTTTGCAATCACCCTTTAGCTTGCAAAACTGAAATCAAGAACGCACGGGCCTTCCTGAAACCATTTCAGGTCTGTAACCAGTTGTTTATGCAGCTGGTAACAATTATTATAGGTGCTGCTGAGGACTTCAAGACATAAAAAAATGACAGACCCAAAGATGGCATGGCAGGAAGGGTCTGTCAGATGACAGAACATCCCAGCAACCTTTGTCAGGCTGGTAACAACATTCTGCTGAGTTGAATACAGCTGCTGATGAACCCCTGGTACACAGCTACTCATCACCCCTTAGTGACAAAAAAGAAAACCCGAACAAACGGAGGCTTTTGTTTTTCATTTATTTTGCAAATCTACCAATTCATTTTATGAAAGTATGAAATCCTATGTGGTTACATTAAACAGTTACACTACCATCCAGGTAATACAAATAACCACTACAAAGTTAGTTTTAGGTACTCTCGGATAACAAGGAGGTTTTGCATTATTTAAAATAAAAATAAGTCACGAAGAAGAGATAAAATAGCCTGTGATTGTCAAAGAATTTAGTTTAAAGCAAGGAAACCACTGTAGACTCTCCTTGTCCTACAAAAAGTTGAGAGAGAAACACTGACTTGTACATAAACTTTCAATGTTAATGTTCAATTAGACGCATCAAGCAAATGTAAGTGCACACATCTGCTCCAGATAACAAGAATAATTCACAAGTTGTTTTGAAACCAGTGTCAGGTTTCATTCTCTGGAAATTACATTTACCGCATAACATCACCACCATCCTTCCTTTCAGATGGATAAAAATCCTGTAATATTGTTTGTAAAATACACTGGAGCTTCAAATCTGCTCTAATTAAATTCAGTGGGAGTAGGATCAGTTCCTGTGTGTAGTAGGTACTCCCAATTTACTGAAATCCTTACAAAACAGCCTTCTTCCCAGGAATGAAATTAATTTAGTGAACAAAATCCTGTAATAATTCAGGAAAACTCTTGAGCTTTGCTATCCAGCAATTTACACCGCAACTGCATTTCCAAGGACCTTTATGCATGGTCATTGTTTCCTCTCCACCAGCAACAGGACACAGGGACACCAAGTAACTGTGCTTAGTAAGAACCCGGAGCTCTGTAAAGTAAGTATAAAAATCAAAGAACAGATTGAACTAATCTAGAAACTGCTCTCTTGACACCCATCTGACACACCTCTGGTGTCATTCTGGGCCTGTAAGCTGCTACTTCTGATGAGACATCTGTCAATCACGACTGCACAACTGCTTCTTAGGAAGCAATTCAATGGAGCTGTGATTTTGTAGCTGCATCTCCACGTTGCGTAAGTAGTTTAGGGCAAAACGTCCAAGATGCTACTGCTGTATATAATGCAACAGTTCCGCAGAAGCAGGGAGAGCTGTTTATGGGGAAAAAAGGCAGGTGCGGGTACAATCCCGATGGCCTGTGGCACAAAGGAGATTAAACCAGATCATTCTCTCTTGCAGCCTTCACCTCTTTCAACTAGGACAACCAATATGGTGCAAACCCCCAAATCTCCACTCGTGCATGTGCCACAAACCTGAAGAGCTTGTTGTAGTACAGAAGTGAAGCCAGCAGCATCTCAGCAGGGCTTCTAAGAGAACTAGGCGTTTATCCGCAAGAGTATCTTCTAACACTGATCACCTCAAAAAACTTAAAAGAAACCAGACAGGTTACACAAAATGACACAAACTTTTCACCTGGACATAAAGCGTCATCAAACATGGAAGTAAAAAAGAAATTACTGTTGAGGGTAGTAGCTGCTGTCTGTGTCTACACAAGGCTTTACTCCCTGAAACAGATACGGTTTGCTACAGGCTTGGAAATGGTACCAAGCTGGTGGGAAAGCAACAGTACTCAAGGCTGGGCCTGTTCTTCCTGACCAACACCGCCCTTGCCCTTAATTTGGCTTCATTTACTGGTGTCTGACTGCAGAACTTTCCCCAAAATGTAGTTTAAAATCGTAATAAATGCTTCAGTTTCCCATTCTCTGACATGATGTGATAAATATAATTTGTTCAGACCCTTTTTTACGAGCACGCATTACAACAGACGGCCCCACCCTGTTATTACCACTGTGCCTGCTTGTTTTCCACCTCTACTCATGTAAATGTAATGTCAAATCCTCTTAAGAATCCTGAGAAGCCGTCCAGAATCACTTGTTCAACTGACATTTCTGTAATAATAAGGAAAGAAAAAAGAGTTGTGGGAAATTAAATGGTGCTCCTGTTGCCAAGTTGTTAAAATTATATGGCAATATGCTTCCAGTAGTTGTAAGAAATTAATTTGTGGAGTGCTTACAAGCCTCACATCTACTAAATCTCAACAGGATATAAAATGCTATTTAAGTGATACAACTTACATATGTTAAGGAGAAAAAAAAAAAAAATCAGCACCGAAGAGCAAAAAAAGAACCTAGATTCCCATCTGCAATGATTCCCCGAGGCTGGATCCCCAGAGCTGAGGGAGCCACAGGGAGATCCTCAGTGAGGTACCTATGTCATGCAATTACGTCCCTCTTCCTCTGCCACCCTCGTAGGGAGAGATGGGGCAGGTTCAGCGGGTTCCTCTGCTCCTGTACACTCTGCGAACCGCGCTCTCTTCACTGCGCTCTGAAAACACCGGCCAGAGCAAAAGGAGTGTCACTGCTTTCCACCTCCTTTATTATAAACGCCGTTCCCAAAGAAGCGCCTGAGACACCTGATCTGCAGATGAAATAATTTTTCAATTATGCCACTACGTGATAACTGTTGTTTTTTTCCTCACAACAATGTTAAATACAATACAAAACTTTGGATTTTCTATAGTGAATGAAATCAGCAAAGTCAAAAGACAGACAGTGCCGGCAGTGCTGTTACTGCTCCATTCTGTAAGACAGCACCAGGGTAAGGCGCTTCGGCAATCAGCACCGAGTTCAAGCGACAAGCTTTGTCACAACGATCTGCTCTCTGCACACTTGGAGTACGCACAAGTTTTCTGCAGATGCAGAGAAAACTGAGGCTACCTGGTTGTTCTCTAAGCTGCTTTAAAACTACAATTCACTTAATCCAGCAGCAGATCCTGGCACTATTCTTTTCCTCAGTACAGTACATTTTGATAGCGACATCGAAGCACATGACACAAAACACATTTATTTGTTCAAGCTCACCATGGTTCCAATGGGCTACACGCACCAAGAGGCAATTCAAAAAGAGCACACCACTCAATTCAGCAGGACAACAACACTGACTCAAAGGAATTCCAGCTCCACTTTGTGAAGGAAGAAAAGAGTTCACAAAGGAAAAGATCTTATTGCAAGTGGTACTGCTTGGCTTGGCCACTTCTAATACAGGTTGGAAGTATCAGAAGCTACCAAGGAGCCAAGGACAAAGAATTCCTGTTTTGTAAATATTTAAGTATAGCAAGCTTGCTTTAAAAAGAAAAGCCACTGCACAGTATTCCAAATTGTCTTCTCTAACAGACTGGACATCGTTAGATCAACACTGACAGAGAACACACATTTCAGTAGCAGTTCTGGCACTTGGCAATTTAGAAAACTCTTGTGCATATGGGACTGAGGCAGGTTGTTTGCAGACCCTTTTCGCGCAGTATCCCAGGGTCACCTGTGGTTCCTTCACAACAGCGAACCGCCGGACTCAGCAGGCGCCTTCCTCAGAAGGTGCAAACTGGCAGCTGTCGTGAGAAACAGTGTCAATGCTCTGCACCTCGGACTGCGGGTGAATGGACACCTGAACGGCGATCTCCTGACCTTGCTCGTTCACGGACCCGTCGTCTGAATCCCCGGCTGGTGAAACGCTGCGTTTGATCTCTGGGTTGACGGGGTATATCGCAGCTTGGGTACCGCAGGCTTGGGGCTGTTTTTCCTCCACACCAACTTCATCGGGATCGTCGACGCGCACAGCCTCGAAGATCTCCTCCATGAAGGCCCTGCAGTTCAGGATCAGAGGCGGAAGGGGAATGCTCCTGGCGAGCTCTTCAATGTATCGAGCAAACTCCATGGTTTTAAACTGAGTGACTTTGGCCAACTCGAGTGTTTTGGCAGATGTGATGATGGGGATCCGCTTGGCTATCTCAAAAGCCTTCTGAAGCTTCTCAGCCCCTTCCGTCCTGAAGAACTCATTGATGGCCTTCTCGGTTTTGCGAAGGTGACTGCTCATCATGCACAGACGGGTTATGTTTAAAATGAGGGTGATAGCAAAGGCAACGAGGCACACAATCATGTAGTAGATACTCATGTCTCCCGAGGTGAAGATAACCCTCAGGGTGACTGTGTAATACAAGGTGTCATTACGACCAACAGCTGCACATGTGTATCGCCCTCGGTCAGCAAACTTGACCTTTGTGATGTTAAGGGAATTATCATCAATCCTCCACCGGCCACCTGCAGATTCAAAAGAAATAAAGTGAGCTAATGAAACAAAAATTACACACACTGTTTGCTCCATCAACAGGAGACAGAGCGTAAAAGTAAGCAGTCCGTGTCTAGCATCACACAAACAGTACAGCAAGGATTGAAATTTCCTTCTTGGGCTTGTGAGACAGAAAGCCATAACCCAGTCACCAGTCCTACTGCTTTATGGTAACTTATTCAGCATGTTTGCTACTCTGGTTTCTCTCATCTGCAGTTTCTTACGTGCTTTTGGACTGCTAGCTCCTTCTGACAGCGAACCCAATTCTTAACTAGTGCTTCTCACCTGCTGTGTAACATTATGTTGAAAGACTGTCCTCTGTGAAGTCTAATTTTCCACACATTCAGAGTCAAAAGCCAAGTGACCCATGAAAAAGATCAGAGTCTGTAAATGGCTCTGCTGGCAAAAGAACCCAGGATTTTCTTAAGACAGTTTTCTGCTGAGCATGCAGTGCTGATATACAAAATCCATGTATAAAGAAATCAATAAAAGAAACGAGCTTTATACAGTATTTCCTATGCATTTATAACTTAGGAGGAAAACTGCTTTCATAACTCATTTTTCTAATTACTCTACTTTGAACTAATCTCCAAATGGTATTATAACTACTAAGAGGTTACTGAATACTTAAGGCAGAAAGATAGCCTCTGAGGAGATCCTATCAATTAGCTCAATGACCTTCATTAATACTAATAGGGTAGAGAAAACCACATGCATCTCTAAAATACATTATTTTTTGAAAATTAAAAACTACAGGGACAGAACTGTAAGAGCCAATGGCTAGGAAAATATATTCTCACTCTGTATAAAAGGGTTAAGTAGCACGTATTTCATCACTGGCCATTACAAATTGCGTTAGTTTCCACAGTCTCACTGGTGCATAAACCAGAAAATAAATTTAATAAGTTACCTCATGCTTTAAAAAATCCTGCAACAAAATTAAAGCACTGATTGCCAGCTGGAAAAGGTCACAAGTTGTGGAGAATTGTCTTTAAGTCATGTGTTTGGAAAAATATAATATAACCCAGAGCAATAACAAATAAAAATATCAGTTACTATCCCGTAGGATGCAGATTCATTTCTTCTGTATTGAATACTGGGATGCCTCTTGAATGAAATGATTCTGCAGGGCACCACAATGGGATGGATGGGCCAAGACAGAAGAACTCAGGTATAATTCACATGCCAGAGGGCAAAGGGCTTTGTCTTGCTCTCTCCTTATCTCCCAACTGTGAAAATGGGAGGATAAGAAGACGAAATGATAACAAAGTTCCAGAGGTTTTCAGACACTGTGTAAGAGGGGAATACCGAAAGACAGAAACCAGCAGGAAAGCTCACCTTCATCTTTCTGTTCAAGCAGGTGTCCTCTGGAGTTGTACCAGAGAATGTATTCATACTGGCTGATGTTCAGTTTACATTCAATTAAAATACTGGTCCCCTCTTTGGCTATGAGATCATGGTGTGCTGGAGAACTCAGTAAAGCTGGAGACACTGTATGAAGTGATGCATTGAAAGTCTCAAAAGCAACCGTCCTGTTAGAAGCTACATTTTCCAGTGTAAATCCAATTGAAAGATCAGCACTAACAGTCAAAATTAACAGGCAGCAGCTGAGCTTCATGGAAGGCTAGAGAAAATTCTTTTTTCATTTAATTTGGAGAAATGAGGTAATATGATACTAAGCTGTCTGCATTGCTCTGGAATAGGAGAGGAGGTTCTTGATTTGTTCAGTAATCGAAAATGTCTTGGATCCAAATGCACTTTCAAGACCGCCAATATTAGAAGCAGAAACTGGAAATCCAACTGGAAAAAAAAAAAAAAGAAAATTAATTAAGTTTATTAATGACAGCAAGCTTACAGCGTATTCAAGTTTCATTTCCAGTAAACAGATTTCGATTAGCATAATATAAACTGTCAGCCGAAAGGTTCCAAATCAGAGCTTTGCTCAGAACACTGTTATGAAACGAGGGTAAGAAGGCATTAGCACAACCTTCAGTCCTCTAGATGTTCATCTTCCCATCCAAATACGTAATCTCAGGAACAATAATCATTAAGGGGAAAAGGGTTTTAAAAAAAGAACAAATTGTTCAGTCTACTCGAAATGCATAACTATCGTTAGGGTCAGAAAGTGGATTCTGCATTTGTTAACAGAGAAAAAGTGGTTTCTTAACAGAGGAAGAAAAGCAAGAAAGAGGAAATAATTTCTGCATCCCTCTCCATCAATATCAAAGCTTTCTAAAGCCAGGCTTTCATTTAGCACCTAAAGAAAAAAACAAAGCACAAACACATCTCATTTTTAGTATTTATACATCCACTTACTTGATTTTAGAGTCACAGTCGGTGTTATATGTCTAAATACTAAACAAGATCCTTATAATTTTCAGTAGTGGGAAAACTCTCCTGGCAGTTATCTACAGCCACAGAGAGGAAGTCAGGACACGTATTTCTGAATATCAGGACACAGATGTCTAAACATCCTTCCTTTTTTGCAATCTCTCTTGCTGCTGCCGCTGTATTTTCTAACTCTGCCTCTTTTTGTCTTGTTTGTTTTACAATAAGCTCCTGCTGAAAATCTTTTACTTTATGGTGCTATATCTCAGTGGTTGTATCTTGTTTATCATCTTCTCTACCCAAATGCTGCCCCATTTTTCACAGCAATTTGAAAAATTGTTTTGTCTGGGGATAGAACTCACACTCTTCAAATAATGTTTGCAAAAGATATTTTAAGACATTAGGATTTTCAATTTTTAAAAGCCAAAATAAAACCAACTTGTAACAAAAATGAGATGACACCGACAAGAGAAAATCTGTAATTGATTTTCCTGGAAGCTAGATTCAAGGAAATTTCTAATCAAATATGCATTCCCTGAAGTTCTGATTCCATCTAGACTGCTCCAGAGCCCTAAAAAACAATTTATGAAGTACGAAAGCCACAAGCTAAAATCTTATCTTAAAGAATATCACTCCATCCTGTTGACCGTGACTTCGAATTTACCATCTTGCCTTCTCCCAATAACAAATGCTAGTAGAGTTGAATTTCATAAATATCACAATACAAAGGAATATATTTTCCTAATAAATAATGCAGGCCCTTCTCATCCTTTCAGAATCCCTAGTTAGCACTGCCTAAAGCACACAGAAACCTTATCACTTACAAAAAATAATTTACTATAAATAAATACAGGTGATTTGTACTAATTGTCTTTTCAGGAGAGAAAAATATAAGTGTATTTAGAATGCGAAAACTTGCTGATAACACAGTATGCAGACAAGGCATGTTTTCAGCTAAAGATAATTTGTCAAAGATCAAACCAGATTCCAGACTTGATGTCGATGACAAACATGTACCTGCCCCATTTCTGTTGCAGCTATTGCCAAATCCCGTTTAACAAAGCAGGCAAAGCAGCTGTGTCCAACTCTTCTTCAGGCTGGACTAACCCACTCACCCACCAAATCCTGCAAGAGACACTGGAAAACAGGCCCTCCACTTGTTCCATGGAAACACCAATCCCTCCATCTTCCCTTTTTTCTTTTTTTTTATTGGCCCCTCTCTTTTTTCTGTCATGCCTCTTGCCCATTCGCTCGAGACCAATGCCAAGAACTCAATTGTACTGTTGTGCTGAAGAAACTACTTTCCCGCATCTAAACAGTTACTAAAGCACCGAGGCCTCTTTCATTCCAGTTTTCCAACAGTTACACATTATGGAAAGCGCTACCGAGTCCTGTGGCATCTGGAGATGAGCATCCCAGCCACATGGACTGCATGGGGCTGAAAAAACGCCAGTACTGATCAACAACTGATCTTCTGTTTGATGAGTGGTTTCAGCCTTCCTTCTTTAGACCCTGAGTGTTTCCTGAGGGTTTCAGAGGCTCCAGAAGGCTGCTGACAACTGACCTGCTTATTTTGGTAACCCTGTGCGGATTTATTGCAGGCAGACTGCAGGTTTTTAGTGGTTTGTGGACCACTGACAGCGGTGATAGCCAGGGTTGCCATCTGAGCGTCTGTCACAGCTTGTGCGAGCAAGTGGGGTGCTGTGGTCACACATCTTCAACGCACA
Source organism: Pampusana beccarii (assembly GCA_013399365.1). Classification (NCBI taxonomy): domain Eukaryota; kingdom Metazoa; phylum Chordata; class Aves; order Columbiformes; family Columbidae; genus Pampusana; species Pampusana beccarii. The sequence goes on along the minus strand of VWYH01006719.1, from coordinate 2,089,710 downwards.
TCACCCAACCACCCGGCTGCCACCACTTAAAAATCCTGCTGCGCCTCACGGCTTTCACACGTCGGGATGTGACTTCACAGCATTTGATGCTGTTACAGCTGATGAGAGCTCGGCAATGAAGCAAACCCTCATCTTCAGGATCGAATCAAACGCACAAAATAACCTCCAGTCTTCCAAAACAATAACCTCCCCACTAATAATGTTTCAGATTTATCAGAGAGTAATTCCAGCACCTCCGGTACTTTGCCTGCATTATTATAATTTTAAATTATTAAATTCAAGTTATTAAATTTCCAAGTGTCTGTGACACTCCTGCTAAAATGACATTAGGAACCTCAGTCAATTATTTAACACAAAAAATACCCAGCAACATTTTCCCTCATAAGAATAAGATAATTATCTTGAGTAATTGCATATGCTCCCCACCATATTTGCACTGAGCTTGCATAATGTATAAAACATTGGTGATGGGTCATTGAATTTTACTACTAAACTCTTCGAGGTCTGATTTATTAGAAATTGTTTGTCACATTTCGCTTTTGGAAAAGCCATTATTGCTAAGCAGACAATGATCTCTCACTGCCAAGTGCAGGGAAAAATAAAATGATTTGCGAAATCCATATTCTTCAGCCATCACACTTATGCAAAACAGCTGCTGGAGCTGATAAAGGATCCAAAAAGGATAAAGCGAGAGCAGTGCCAACATCACAATTCTTCCAGAGAGCATTAAGCCCAAGCAAGATGAAATGTGCAGAATAGAAACTGGCTATTTTACAACTGAACCTGAAGTTGAGCTCAACATATTTAACCTTTATTAAACGGTAAGTTGTAACAACAAATAGTGATGGAAACATAAAAATCTGTGATGCATACACTTGTATGAGTCATCTTTGGCTCTTATCCTGAAAAAACGCCTGTCTGTTGAACTGAGAGCACTCTAAGTAGTCCCACTGAGGTCAATGGAAGTACTGATAGTGCTTAAAATTACACACATTTATAAGGCACAGCAAAATTGCGGCCCAAGAGGTTGCAAGTTATACGGCTTTAAATTCTCTGCTCATAACATCATTTCATAGCTGGAGAAAAGTGAAGCAATAAACCGAGACACACCTGACCGACCACAGACTGACTGACTCCCACTTCTGGCATCTGATGTAGAAATGTATTCTAGCATTTACAACAACCTAATGGGTAACAACGCACACTAAATAGATCTGAATGGATCGTTTTTGCACAGAGCACACCTTCTCACTCGCAGTGCGATTTCTTGCAGAAAACAGACTGCTGTGCCCATCCCATGAGGCCCCCCCGACTCTTTCACAGAATCACAGAGTGGTTGGGGTTGGAAGTGACCTCTGGAGATCATCCAGTCCAACCCACCTGCTAACGCAGGGTCACCAGAGCAGATCACACAGGAATGTGTCCATATGGGTTTGAATGTCTCCAGAGAAAGAGACTCCACAACCTGTTCCAGGGCTCTGGCACCTCAAAGAAAAGAAGTTTCTCCTTATATTCAAGTGGAACCTTCCATGCTTCAGCCTGTGCCCATTACCCCTCATCCTACCTCTGGGCACCACTGGAAGGAGTCTGGTCCATCCCTTTTCAAATCGGGGAGCAGCACATGGCAGAGCCTCGAAGACATTAACTCCCGGGAAGTTTGTGAAAATAGATGGAGCGGTCTGACGAGACCATCACGGGTGTGCCCAGAGGCCGCAGGGAGGGTTCACCCTGTGCTGGGACCAGCGAAGGCTCCGGCATCAAGGGACCCACAGCCCCAGAAAACAACATCAGGTGCAAATTGACAGGAGACCTGAGCACATCTCACCATGTGTGGCTGATGTGATGTGGGGGTTTTGCCCTGTGCATGAGGGTTCGCCCTGTGCATGGAGGTTCGTCCTGCGCGTGGAGGCTTGTCCTGCGCGTGGTCCCTTGGCTGACACGTGTCACGGGGCCACCCACGAAGGACACGGGATGGGCCGCACACAAAACCCAGCCGCTTTCCCTCTGTCAGCTCCAACCGCTCGGGCACAACCCCCCGCTGCACAGAACCCGCCCCGAGCGGCCCCGGCCTCACTCGCACCCGCCCGTGGAGCGGCCCCGCTGCAGCTGCGGGAAGCACCGCGAACACCCCCCCCGGCGTGACGTCACGCTGCATGACATCACACGGGCCTGACGTCACGCCACAACACCGCGCCGCCACCCCCCGGCAGCATTTCTGTGCCCAAAAGCGACGTACGGCACAGGGCCTGCGCGCCGCTTCCCCCGACTCCGACGCCGCCCCCGTGTCGCGGCGGTGCCGGTGCCGCTCTCACCGGGAGCCCCGCCGCGCAGCTCCGCCACCGCCGGCCCGCCGCCCGGATGCGCTTCTCCGCGCGCTCTTCCGGGCCGAGACGCGCTTCCGGGGCCAGCCGGCGGGTGCCGCTCTGCGCCGCGCCTCTATGGTGACGGTCCGCCCGGTGTGGGGAGCGCGGAGCTGGCGGGGCGGCCCAGCCCGGCGGGTGAGGCGGGGGCGGCACCGGGGCGGCCTGCGGGGCTCCGGGCACAGGTGGCTCGAAGGGAGACGGAGGGTCCCACGGGGAGGGGGCTCTGAGGGGTCCCCCGTGGGGCAGGCGGTACCGCGGGGGAGCTGTGAGCACCTGGAGGTGCACCGGTGGTGCAGAAATGCCGTGGGGCGGCTTTGAGGGGCCTGGGGGTCCTTTGTGGGTCAGGTAGCACCATGGGGGGTTATGGGACCCTGGGGGCGGCCCGAGCCCGCTGGGGGGAATGACCGGGCCGGCCGGACCCGGGGGTGCGGGGGGTGAGGGGAACACGGTGGGGGGTCCCCAGCCCCTCACCCGGAGCTGCACCCCCCATAGCGCTGTTCTCCTGCCTTCAAAACCACCGACATCCCATGGCCGGGGGAGCTGCCCTGGTGGCGTCACCGGCCGCCACTTTGGGGGTTCGGGCTCACACCGGGCGATGCCGGGGCTGGGGGTGCCCGGCCCTGCCCGCAGGTCCGTGCCCCGCAGGTCTCTGCCCCGCAGCTGGGGAAGCGCTGCCCGCGAAGCAGCGAAGCCTCTGTCCCCATGCGCAGGCCGCAGCGTGGCAGCTCTGTTTGTGGGCAGCGTCATCCCAACGTGCCGTGTCAGGGCCAGGAGCTGTGGCAGCTGGAGTGTATTTCACATTCCGGGTGGTGGTAACACCCTGGCGAAGCTCAGCCCTAAATACAGAAGGGAACTGGTTGCTGCCTCCTTACCTGTTCAGCCTTGTGACAGCTATCCCCATTTGTATCCGACCAGCCATCCCGAGCTATTTAATTTCACTTTTTTTTTTTAGTGAAGCGAGTAATGGATTTAATTATCTGAGGACCTTTTGTACTTTTCATTTGCTCTTTGGAGTTAGCAACCTGTTTCTTTCCCGTGGAGAGGGTGTGTCAGATAAAGCCACATGTTTTTATGGGACTTTAAACTTCCAAATGTGACGTTTCTTCCAGTCAGGTGCAACTTGGTGTATACGCTTGCTTAAAAACATAATCTGTTTGTGTGGGTATGTGTGGCAACATGAAGGGATTTCTGTCTTAGTTGTGTTTAATTATTTAAAACACAAATGCGATGCTTTTGAACGGATGTCAAAGTGTACAAGGAAGTGAATATTTTATCTGCTTTGCTTTCTGTGGATGTTCATAGTCATGTCTGAGAAAGACAGTGGTGAAAATCTGAAAGAAGAAACCTCTTACAAAGATGAAAGTGAACAGAAAGCAGAGGAAGTTGGCTGCACTGAGAGTAATGAAGAGAGAGAGCAAGAACTTGAGCCTACACCTATGACTCGGAAAAGACCTGAGCCCAAACCCCCAAGCCAGCCTTCTGCCACAGAAAACCCACCAGCCGAAACCCTCAAGGTATGTTCCTGTGCTGGCTCCAAATAACGTGACTTCACATGTCATGGCTTTGAGCACAGAATTCTGAGCATAAGCCCTGCTCCTTTACTGAAAATTCACTTCGCTGTTTATCTGAAGAGAAAATGCTGCACAAAAGTTATACATGACAGGCTGCTTGTGTTCGTATTCTCACCATAATACTTGCGTCAGTGTTGTGATTTGACCGGCCAACTCCAGTTTATATACTGAGCATCATGTCATGTGGTGAGGAATATCCCTTTGGCCAGTGTGGCCCAGCTGTGCCCCCTCCCAGCTTCTTCTGCACTGGGTAGAGCATGGGAAGCCAAAAAGTCCTTGACTACCCAGCAACAACCAAAACATCAGTGTATTATCGACATTCTTCTCATACTAAATCCAAAACACAGCTACTAGAAAGAAAATTGACTCTATCCCAGCTGAAACTGGGACAATCACTCTCTCCTGCTTTTCTTCATTACAGGTCTCAGATGCTCCTGCTCCAGTTCAGACAGGCTGGGGGTACTGGGGAAGCTGGGGGAAATCTCTTCTGTCAACTGCGTCTGCTACTGTAGCTACTGTAGGTAAGGCTCTTTCTGGTATTTGATATCTATTTCAACCATGTTTCATGCCTCAAGCTAGTGCTTTTGAGCTTTTTTTCCTAGAGAAGGGGGTTTCCGTTATAGCAGCAATTATTGGAAAAATATCAAGAGAATTGTTCAAGTAATAGGGAAAACTTGTATCAAAAGGTACAGTGATATTAAGGAGATATGCACAGCCGAACTGCTTTCAAGTTTTAAAGATGTTTGCATGATTTTAGCTGGTATTTTTAACTGGTATTCAGCTGGTAGTTACGACTTGATTAAAAAGCTGAGATGAAACCTGGGTTCATTACATTGCAAGCTGTGTAGCAGTAGGTTTTAGTGCAGGGTAAACTGTCTTAAGCAGGAGGAATCCAGAATAATTTAAAAAAACAATATGTAACCCTAATCCTGATTCTGTTCTAATTTCTGTTGTATCTCATGGTTAAAGTAATACTGCTGTCTTCTCTAGGTCAAGGTATTTCAAATGTCATAGAAAAAGCAGAAACAACCCTTGGGATCCCCAGTCCTAGTGAAATCTCTTCAGAGACTAGAGATGCTACAAGAGGTCAGTTCTTACTGCGTAAAAACAACATTGTTCTTATATAGATATATAGATATAAAAAACATAATCAGCCCCAAAATAACATCACCTTGGTCAGCATCTTGCATGTTGAGGTAGATATCTCTGTGCTCAAATAATACTCTATTACTTATTTCTGGTAGCTCTGAAAAGTAGGTAGGAAAATAATCCCAATTCCAGCCCAGTTCCTGGCTGACACTTGATGTTTGTTGATTTTCTCCACTCTGCAACTGACAGGATCTTTTTTTTTTGGGGAGTGGGGGAGTTAATTTTTTGCCTTCTGATGCAGGAAGCGAGAATCCTGGTGCTGGGAGCCCAGATGCGGTTGATGATGTCAGTTCGTTTCCTATTGCTGGGGCTCTTGGAGTTTTATCAACCATCTCCACTGCTGTCCAAAGCACAGTGAGTGAGTTGGGAATGTAGGGAAAACATGGGTTTAAGAGAGCACTGAGGTTTTTGCCTTTCGTCTGAAACATTGTCAAAGGAAGCTTTTAATTTCGAGTTTTGTGGGATGAATGGTGAGAAACCGCTTCAACCTTGAGACAGCCTGTAACCTGTGCCTTGCTTCTAACTGGCACTAAATGTGTAAATTGTCTTGAATATTGGTAGTTTTGTATTGAGTGTCGATACATAACAAAAAAAATGAAGGCAGGCTGTGTGGTGCATGCATTCCTGTGTCACCTCTGTACTCTATTATCTTTGCTCCTTTTAGAGTATTCAGGTAAATGCAGGGTCAGACTCATTCCTGGAATATTTCCACTGATTTCCACAGAACTGTCTGGAGATGAAATCCATATTCCTCTTCAAAAATTTCTGTGAAAGTAGCCCAAATTGCTTGGAAATTAGCTTGCTCCTGTTACTATGAGAAATGCACTTCAAAGGAACCCATTACGCTTAGAAACTGTGCTCTTGTGATCTGCTGTCTTGTCGATTTGCCCGTGAATCTGAAAGAGCCGCAGATGGAAAGCTTGTGCCTGCTTTTAAGGCTTAAACAAGAGTTAGCAACCAAAACCCACAGGTCTAGTGTTTTCTGATTGGAAGGATGAGAACTATATACTTCAGTCTGCTGAGAACCAGCTTGTTCACAAAATAGAAATGTATTTCCCAGCAGATTGCTCCAGCTGTCTGAGTGCTATATTAAACTGTTGGATGATAGCGTGCTGAGGCTCTTTCCATATCCTTCTGCTCTCTTTGTGGTGATTAGGCTTGCATTTTAGGGTGACAAGAACCAGTTTGGCTTTTATATGAGTGTCTGGCATAACACTGCTGATATAAGTCCCCCAATTAATTTCTTTCAGTTGTATAGTCGTCTGTGAGTTTTACATGCTGTCTGTGTCCAAATCTGATTCCTAGGGAAAAAGTGTTATTAGTGGAGGTCTGGATGCCTTGGAATTCATCGGGAAGAAGACAATGGATGTAATAGCTGAGGGAGACCCTGGATTCAAAAAAACAAAGGGCCTTATGAACAGAACCTCTACATTATCTCAGGTATGGCAGTTCCATATCAGCTCCTCATTGGTTTCTCTCAATTCTTTTCCTTTCTTTTACAGTCCTGTCATTAAGCAACCATTTTTACTATTGAACCAAAAGCCTTCTCCTCCCATATTCTGTATCTGCTGGCACTGACCTGAGTCCTCTGGTTTTCCTTTTCAGGTCTTACGAGAGGCAAAGGAGAAAGAAGAGCAGCAGACAGCTACTGAGGTTACCATGGCTACAGAGAAGAAAGCCCATTATGGGTTACTGTTTGATGAGTTTCAGGGTCTTTCGCATCTGGAGGCCTTAGAGATGCTTTCCAGAGAGAGTGAATCAAAGGTAATGGCCTTGAGCAATTCGCCTGCTATTTTGAGTTCAGCTGAACAGGGAAAAAAATATTAGAAATATATATATGTGTATATATATATCTCTGTAAAATCAAGTGCTCAGAACTTGCTATAAAACGATTGATTACACAACTTCACTTTAAGCCCTGCATTATGATCTGTTGTTCACCTTGGATGAGGGGATCAGGTGCACCCTCAGGAAGTTTGCAGATGACATCAAGTTGGGTGGGAGGGCCATACAGAGGGATCTGGACCGGCTGGATCGTTGGGCTTAGGCCAGTTGTATGAGGTTTAACAAGGCCAAGTGCCGGGTCCTGCACTTGGGTCACAACAACCCCAGGCAGCGCTGACAGGCTCAGGGAAGAGTGGCTGGAAAGCTGCCTGGTGGAAAAGGATCTGGGGGTGTTGGTGACAGCGGCTGAATATGAGACAGTAGTGTGCCCAGGTGGCCAAAAAGGCCAACAGCATCCTGGCTGGTATCAGGATTAGGGCAGTGATCGTCCCACTGTATTTAGCTCTGGTGAGGTCCTACCTTGCATCCTGTGTTCAGTTTTGGGCCCCTCACTACAGAGAAGACCTTGGGTCACTGGAGCAAGTTCAGAGGAGGGCAACGAAACTGGTGAGGGGCCTGCAGCACAAGTGTGATGGGGAGTGGCTGAGGGACCTGGTGGGGTTCAGCCTGCAGAAAAGGAGGCTGAGGGGAGATCTCGCTATCTGCAACTGCCTGAAAGGAGGTTGTAGCATGGAGGGTGTTGGTCTCTTCTCCCAAGTAGCAAGAGATAGGACAAGCGGAAATGGCCTCAAGCTCCGCCACAGGAGGTTTAGATTGGATACTGGGAACAATTTCTTCATGGAAGGGGTTGTCAGGCATTGGAACAGGCTTGTTGAATCGCCACCCCTGGAGGGGTTTAATGGACATGTAGATGTGGTGCTTGGGAACATGGTTTAGAGGTAGACTTAGCAGTGTTAGCTTGATGGTTGGACTTGGTGATCTTAAAGGTCTTTTCCACCCAAACCAGTTCTATGATGATGTCCTGTCCTCAGCTCCTAAAGCCGTTCTCTTTGCCCAGTTAAGCTCAGTTCTTGCATGTCTTCAAAAATTTTTCCTGAATTACTCTCTCCTCATACCCACTTGTTTGGTGCCTTGGTCTGGAGGAGAGTTTTGTTATCACAGCAGAGTTTGTCCTTTCTGTCTTGAGGCAGGGAGGGGGGCAGACCAGCATGCAATTCCAGAAGTTATTCACTTTTTTTAATGAAAGAAACTTTAATAACTTTTTAAGAATCCATGATTACCTAATGGGGCTTCACAAATAGGTCTTTTTCCCTTTCCTTCTTCCTGTAGGAAAATACCACTTTCCCATGAACATCAGTCTGTGATGTTTTTACATGTGATGTAAACCAGTGGTGCATCTACCATACTATTTCTTTTTCCTGTTGGATTTATGATTCTCTCTTTGGCTGTGCTACCCCTAACCAGGTGAAATCGGTTCTAAATGCCCTCCATGGAGAAGAATTGGACACACTGAAGGAGGAAATGGAACAGCTCAAAGAAGCATTTTCTTTACCTGAATTCTTTGAAGAAGAAGAGGAAGAAAAGATGGGTAAGAGAGTCCCAGGTCCTGGCTGGAGAAGCTGGTTCTCAAAGAAATTCCCAGTGTAGAACCAACCAGCCCTGATCACTAGCAATGGGCATGATGCCAAAGTTAAGTTATTCTTTAGCTGGATGCTTAATCCTAAAGCTGTCTGTGGCCAGGAGCATGACAAGTAGCAATACCCTTTATCTCTGAAAAGCTGCTGTGCATTAATTCTGTAGCAAGAACAATTTCTTGCCAGAGCAGGATTAGAGTTGCTTGACTCTTGGGCAGTTCACACAGCTGACCTTGAGCCAAGATGCAAATTTGAAGAGATGCTGCGTTTCCTTGACCATGAGGCAAAGGCTGAATAGAGTTGTCCCATCTGTGGAAAAGCGAAAAGCCTTTTTATTTATTTATTTCTTAAACCAGAGTTAGCCACACAGACCAAAAGCCTTAGAGGTGCCTCTGTATACCAGAGCCATCTGATTCTTGAGGATTATGCAGATTTAAATGTAAATTTCTTGCATTGCTTTTACCTAAATGGCTCATCAGGAAGGGCTTAAACACCTGCCTGTGCTATCATTTAACATTTAATTTATCTTTTTGCACATGATGGATCTCACAGCCTTCCCCCCACTGCGACCAACTGTCCTGCCATACATACTAGGAGAACCACAAGCTTTAAGTGATATTTCAGACTCTCTGAGGTGATGTGCAAGTTTGTGCATTATAAAATGCTGCCTGTAAGAAAAAAAAAATGGGATTACTTTAGCTACAAAAGCAGGATTGAGAAAGCAAAAGCTAACGTGGCACTGGTGTCTCCACATTTTCTGAACTTACCATACGAATTTTATTTTAAAAGACCAGGTTTGATGCGCTCTTGCCTGAGGTGATGATTCAAAGAGAAATAAAGGAAACGACAGACTTGTGCAAACTAGTTGTGCACTGAAGTGCTGCTTATTCCTTTCCTGTCCTTTAGGAGATGAGGAGTTCACAAAAGAAGTAACAGAGTTGTTTTCAGAATTACGTATCTCCTCAAAGCCGGACAAACTGATCATGGTGAGTTATTTCCCGTCTTCTAAAAGCTGGAGAGATTCCTCACAGGAACTGCTGCTCAGTCCTGCTTTGGTTGTGAAAATATCAAAGGCATGAAAACAAGCTGTGCTTTAGATCCTTTGACAATGGTAGGGAAAAAGCCATGGGCCTTTTCCTTTGACTTTATGGAGCAAAATTTTGTTCTGTAATGTCTTTGGCTCCGCATCAGCAGACACCAGTGTGTCTTTGCCCCATCACTGGGCAGTAGTAAGTGGTGGCAAAGGTAACTGGGAGCAGTCAGCCTTCAGCCACCACAGTGAAAACAACCTACGGTCATGAACGGAAGCCCTCCTCTTGGTACAGAGCAGTTGGTTTTACTGGGTTCAGAAGCTAGTATGAGGTAGAATTGCCTTCCTTTCACTACCCTTCAGATCCACCAAGTGGCAGCAGCATTCTGCTGATAGCTTTTTAAAGCACCTCTGTTAGCTGTGGTCTTGCTGGGAAACTCCAGCACCTGCTGCTAGAGAGATGACTTCGCTCAACTACATCAGTGCAGCCAACCCTTTACAAAGGCCTGAAGGCACTAGAACCATTTGTCCTGGTTCTCCTCAATAGGTCAGGAGTTGTAGCTGTTTCTTTGCTCTAGAGAGATCCAATACTCCATCTTTTGTGGTGAGCAGGGGAGCTTCATTCCAGTAATTTAATACTATGGCACATCTTCACACAGGTGAGGACATCTGCTCATGAATGGATAGCACAGTTCAACAGTAATCTTCCGAAAGAAGAAAAAGAGAGTGAAGAAAACCAAGAAGTAGAATCTGGAGATGGTGACCGTGATGTTAAAAAATCAGTAGAGGTAACTGAGTAATGAAGGGAGTATCTGGCTGCCAAGTTAGAGTTGTGACTCCCAGAGTTTATGGGTTTCTATTTTGTGCGGATTCTGAGGTCTGAAAGGGAGTGTAGTGATAGTACATTGGGTGATTAGCTTGTTTTAAATAATAAAAGCTGCTACTTTTTGTGTGGTATGGGGAATCTTTTTAACTCTTGCAGGATATTCATGCGTTTGCCATAAGAAGCCTGGCTGAACTGACAGCATGCGCCATTGAAATGTTTCACAAAACTGCGGCTTTGTTTCTCCATGGTCAGAAACAAGAGGTGACGGCCACAGACAGAGCCAAGTCCCTCTCACAGTAAGTTCATCTCTTAGCGAATGTCTAGCAGATAATTACTGACATAGTGATTAAACTGTCTAATAATTCTTTGGCAATCCATGGGATGCAGGGCTCTTGAATTCTGCTTACATGTTTAGAGTTGCAATGGGTGACATCACTATCTTCCAGCAGAATTCGGCTGTCTGAAAGAGGAAACTCTACTTGGAAACTTCTACATAGCCAAGAAGAATGTTTGCCCTAAGCTTGTGCTAATTAGGAGATAAACATTTAAAATTTGGCAAGGCGGTTTTATAAAAGTGATTGTTAATTGCTTCTTTGTTAATCGTTTAGTATGTTAGGAACATGATATTGTCAAATTACTGCAACTAATTAGTAGATTGGTCTTACCAATAATGCATAACATGATATTTTTATTTTATGCTGGGAGATACTTTGCAAGTGTACGAAATATGCGGTACTTTCTAACTTGGAACATGACACTTTTCAGTAAAAAAAAAGCAAGTTAGCACAGTTCCTTCTTGAATGGATGTGTCTGTCCTGAATGCTGTTTCAGATCTTCTACTTAAATTATTTCTTTTTCCATCTTTACTCTCCCTAATTTATTTGGGGAACTTCTGGATCTTTGTATACTGTGTATAAGCTCTATATAAATTTTGAGTTGATTTAGCTTTATATGCATGGAAAAAAAGGTATTTGTGTTTTAGAGGAATGCTAGAAAAAAGTTATTCTTGTAGAATGTATTTACTGCCTGGTTTTCTCACTCTTCTTCCACAGAATGACGATTGTGCTGTGTAAAGAACTGTCAACTTTCTCTAAAGAGTTTACTACCTGCTTAACGACTGCAGGGGTAAGAGTTACACTGTAGTTCTTAGGAATGAGATGTGGTTAGTTGATTACAGCCTTGGGATCTTCACCACGAAGCTTTTCTGTGTTTGCACATTTATATATGCATTTGTTTTGCCTTGTGAACTGATCTTCTAGGTCAGTGTTCCCCCAGCTGTGGCAGCTGAATGTACGCTGAGCTTTTGGAAAAAAGGGAAAGAAACTGCATTCAGTGTGGCATAGAGTGGGGGTGGGAATTGGTGCTGACAGTACTGAGGAGGCAGAAGAAAATGAGGTTTATGATCCTGTTGTGGATTTTCCAAAACACTTAGGTGTTACTGGAGATAACATCATTTTCTCTAAATTCTCTAGTTATCCACAGTTCATTTGAAGATGTAATGTGTGTACTCATACATTATTTTTTGGGGGCATGTGTGGGTAACATTGTTCTTATTTGCATGCTCCAGGGCAGGTCGTCTGCACCTTGTCACTTTGCTTTCCTATAGCCAAGGGCGACGTGGCGATTTAAAACTTACTGAGGATTTAGCTTTATCTTGCTTGAAGAAATGTGATCAAATTTTCAATCAGGATAATATATGTCTGATCTCTGCAGGTCAAAGAGAAAGCAGATGTGCTTAATCCTTTAATCACCGGAGTGTTTCTAGAGGTCAGTTATACTAAAGTTAAAACTTTAAACTAATACTTCAAAAATACATATGCTGTTTTTTCTACTTCTTTATCCTTATGCATGTCAAGTTCTCTAACCTATGGTCTAAGATGCTGCTTACCTGTCTAATAACTTAAAAGTGTTAATAAATATCTGTAGATTTGCCCAAAAGATGAGTTAGTGAAGAGTGAGGCTTATGTGGTCTGAGCTGACAGTTATGATGAGTCAGAAGCCACATATTAAATTCAGCAGTCTGGATTTCTAGAATTTAGATGTTCAAAATCAAACCTCAGACGAGCTCACAAATTAACATGCAAGAATCCCAATGCTTCCCAGCTGTTAAGTTGGTTCTCAATGCTTATGAACTTCTGAGGTATGGTAGGAAATGGGTGTTTCCTCTTGGTGTGTTCTTCCATTTGTGCTTCACTTTGAAATAAATTCTTCTCAGCTGTTATTGAAAACAGTATCCTGCATTTGAATTGCACCTGATCTTGTTTGGTGGCTTTTAAGCCAGTCGCTTTTCCACCTACTGGAACAAAGCTTCTCAAAAATGTAATATTTAATTGATTTCTAGAATGAAGCCTTAAAAAATCCAACAAACACTAGCCTTCTGTTTATGTGCATTAATCAGTGCTGTTTGAAATGAGTATGTGGTTAGTAAAGCTGTGTAATTATTCGTGTGTGTATCTTGATTTTTGTTTTCATAGGCTTCAAACAGTGCTTCATATATCCAAGATGCCTTCCAGCTCTTGCTGCCTGTACTGCAGATCTCTCTTATTGAGGCTAGAATGGAACGATCACAGCAATAAAAATCCTTCTAATTAAGAACTTTTTGACCTTCCCACGTTGTAGTTTCCATGCTGGAGAATGATGTAATGGCTGTTATTAAAGAGAAAAAGATTAACTCTGATCGCTGCTGCTGCTGCAAGAATGGTGATTAAATGCAGTCTGACAATGAGAGCTCTTACAGCACGTTGTGAGATGTGATTAGCATAGTCCAGGCTGGTGGACAACGTGACAGACTTAAAGTGCAGATTGCTTCTCTGTTTTCATGGACTGTCTGTACCTTTTCCCTGAAATCCCTCTGCTGTATGTGTTAACAAGCTCTTTGAAGAAACTCTCTGGACTGTGAAGACAATGCTGGAGAAGAGTAGCAGCTGGCTAGTTAAAGAGTTAGCTAAAATCATGGTGTGATTTTTTAAGTCAGTGAGACATAATTAGGTTCCTGATAGCTCTGTGTTGGTGCTGAAGTGAATATTGGGTAGGAGGTGTGAGAAAAGACAAATATTTGTGATTATGAACCTTGCAGTTCCTAGGCTGGAAATAATAGAGCAGAGGGGATCCCTTATTGAGCCGCTGTTGCTGAAGAGAAGCCCCGGATTCCTTAGGTGCCTGTTAATGACTCAGGGATGTGGGATGGGGAATCTCACTGGGGTGCTGTTTCTCATTCTCTTGCAGAGTGCTTGCTTCAGCACGAGCTGGGAAAATGCTGATCTGGCCCTAAGAACGTGGGTACTTTTCTTTATAGCAATAAACAAGAACTGGCTAGAAGGGATTGGTTCCTGTTTGGGCAATTGAATGAGAGAATTTAGTAGGAGGACTCCCCTTTTTCAGTGCAGCTTGATGTGTCAGCCACAGACTGTTCACAAACTCAGATACTGCTTTTCTCCTGTTTCTGTGTAAAAACGCTATAATGCAATGCTCCTTCTTCTTGGAAGGTATATTAAAGTAGGGGGAGAGGAAGCAATTTAGTTCTGTTAGTGGGAGTCCTAATTTGTCTCAGAAGCTGCTCCACTTACAGTGTCTGTTTCTTTGTGCTGTGGAAGTTCTCTGCTTTGTTCCGTTTCGCAATTTCTATCTTTTGAGCCTGCCCGTTGGGAGGGAGCAACCTCTGTTGGAATCACAAGAGCCGAAATGCACAGCTAAAATGGAACTTCAAGAAGTCCAGAATAGCTTAACCAGAGGTGACTGAGTGTCACACCTGCCTCTCTGCTTGCTCGTTGGTAACAATGATGCTCAAATCCCATTTTGAAAATCCTCTGGGTTTTAGCAGGTCTTGCACATTTCTGCTGTACTGAAGGCTTAACGTTGCTCTGGTTTTGCAGTAGAGAAGTGTTTTTGTTATTAGAATACCTTTTGGCTAATGCTCCTCTGATTTTATATATGTGGAAAAAGCCTTGCCTTAGTCCTGGTTCGACTGATCAGATCTCCAAAGAGCCTTTTTTTTGCCTATTAAAGAAAACCAGACTTGAGTGTGTCTGGGGTAAAAAACAATCTGCACTACAATAAACTATATTTTTTCTTCTTTACGTTGATAGTATTATTAAAGAAAGGATTTGTTTGGACAACAATTTCAGTTAAGACCCATCGAGATAGCAATGGGCACAGATGAAATGAGAAGAAAGAACTGTGAGTTTTTAATTCTCAGCCCTGATTGTGGTTGCAGTGCTGGGTGCTGCTCTGGGGCCGGGCCAGCTGGGGCTTTTCTCATGGCCGGACCGTCTCATAGCAAAGGGCTCTGACCCTAGGCTGGGCAGCAGGAGCTCCCACGGCCGAGCTCTCCATTCCTGCATCCGTGTAAAACAGCAGCTCTGCGTCTGCTGCAAAGCCTAGGTTTACAGAAATGTCAGAAAAGAAGAAACAATGGGGTTTTATGAAGCAGCAGCAGCTGCTTTTCTTACAAATAAATTCTGCTGACCTACAGTGCTTTAGTGCAGTTTAATAATTAAAGGAAATGAGGTGTTTTGTTTTTCTTCTTTTAAGATGCAGACAGTAATTCTTTCAGTTGTGCCCACCTGGATTTGGTTATAGCAGCCAATAATCAAATGTGCACCAGCCTCATTTGCATGGCAGTGCACGGGCTGCAGTAGATCGCCAGCAAAAACAATTCCACAGTTGCTGAAATCCTCCTACCCAAAGGATTCATCAGAATTCAGCATCCAACTGTCTGGAGATCTTATTGCTCTGCCTTGCCTTGCTCATGAACCTAATGAGAGCTGGCAGTAATTTGAGCACTTCTGGTAGTGTTTGGGGAGGTGAGAGGTGGCTGAGAATAGATAAGAGCTGAGATGCTGGCAGTGACTTAGAGGGGGAAAAAGCCTTCCACAATTATTTTCTTTCCTTAGGAGAAATTCTGTTACTTGCAGCCGTAAAACCTCCTTCCTGGCAGCTGCTGTGGAAAGGTTTAAAACATAAAAAAGGCTCAGGCCTCCCCATGGACTTTGGGACTTGCTCCCAGCCCTTGCCCAACCACCTTCCCAGGGACTCATTTCTTTATTTTTCGAACACATGCCTTCGGCAGCAGCAAAACCTCTGCCACAGACGGGATGAGCAGTTGTCCTCGTTTGGAAGGTGCAGCACCTGTGTTGCCACTGGTGGCCTGAAGCATGGGGACAGCTGTCCCGGGTCACCCGCAACACAAATTAAATGGCCTGACTCAGAGAACTCGTGGCAGGAGGAGGAGGAAAGCTCCAGCATTTCTTAAATGAACGCACTGGATTCTAAAGAAACAGCAGTCGATGATGTGATTTAAGCAGAGGTTGGTCTTCTGTAGCCAGAGGCTCCTTGGCACAGAAATGGAGGATGTAAGTGCCCAGTACTCTCCTGATTACTGTTTGCTGGGGGTTTCGCCGGTGCCTCACAGCTCTGCGCATTGGCAGCAGTGGGGAGGTGGCTGTGCGCTGGTGTTTCGGTGCTGGCTGGCAGGTGGCTTTCCCTCCTTCGAGGGCGGCTTTGTGCTGCTGTGGGGTGACAGCAGAGCCCGCCGGGTTTGTGGGCTGGGACCTAGGGGTGGCTGCAGCCGCCTCTCTGCTGTCCTGCTGGGGGTGGCAGCCACCCCTCGCTGTAAGACGCTGGTGGCTGCAGCCTGGCCCGGTGGCCAGGGCCGTCCCTGAAAGCCAGGTCCCTGTAGTGATGCTTCGTGTCCCCATGTCCAGGGAGCCATGGCAGGGCTGTCCCCTGGGCTGCTCGAACTGGAGGATGCTGCCCGCTTAGGTCCGGTGTCTCAGAGCACTGAGAGCCTGGCTGGGGCTGGCACGGAGTGAGCACCAAGGTCACCAGCTGGGGCTGGCAGGGAGCGAGCAATGAGGTCACCAGTTAAAAATAAGGCTGAGTGTGGAGTTTGAGGGGGAGGATCCTCCTAAAGCAGTGGCAGGAACTACCTAGAGGAGTAGGGTTGGATGCCAGCTGGTCCCAACACCAAACAGCCTCCTCAGACCCCGCGCTGTGCTCCCTGCACCTCTCCACCGAGCTCCCGGGCGGTACCCCGAGTTCCCCGGCTGTGTCACCCCACGGATGGGCAGGATCGCTGCCATCATTCACCCCTAGACTGGGCGCTGCCTGCCGGGAGTTCCCCGAATGATTGGTGTGTGAGCTGAAGCATCTCTGCTAGAAAGCATCTCTGCTGCTGTTCCTTCTAGAATGTGCAGCAGCAGGGACTCTGCCACCGGTTCGGCTGAACTGCTCCAGTTTTTATCCACCCTTGCTGTTAAAAGCCATCCCTTATTTCTGACCTCAACCTGCTGACAGGGCTCTTGCTCTGCATTTGGGGCCAGTGCAGGCTCCCGTGGACGAGGCCTGGGGCAGACATGACCAGGTTTTTGGGACAAGTAACTTCTGTACAGCTGCTTGCTCCTTGCATGAGTTACCCAGGGTTAGTCTTGCGTGGTGGGAGGGGGCTCTGTGCATACTGCAATTATGGTAAATTAAAATAAAATTACTGTGGGAGCAATTTTGTTGTAGAGTTGAAGGCTTTAAATGGGGCAAATCTTGTGGGAAGGGTAATACCTTTTATTAGGTGCAGAAAACAAATTAGCTTTCAGGTACACAAGCCCTTCTTGACATTATTGTTCCTGTTATTATCCCATATTGGTGCTATTAGAAATGAGGGCATTGCATTAGAGGGGAAGGATATTATGCAAGTGTTTAGACCTGCTGGTAACTGCTCTCTGCTGACAGGTATTTGCTTAATGATATGTTGGAGTGAAAGCCAGCAGCAAGGACAAGAATTGGAGGGAGCTGGGAGCACTGAGCTCTGCCTGGTCTGGCCTTGCCTGGAGCTGCAAGGACCTGCTGAAGGTTCCTGTCACCACAGTTTTAAGGACATCCCCAAATCTCTTCTTTTCTACCCCAAACAGGATCCTGACCATAGCACGTTCCCAGACCGATTTCCCAGTGCCCTGGCTGGTCCCAGGGCTGGTTCCCGTGCATGTCTGCAGCCTCCAGAGCTGCCCTGGCTTCTTTACAAAAAAAGTCAGGAGTTCTTTCTGCTCTTGCCCATGCTGGAGGCAGTGCCTCTTGCAGGTATAAATGCAACTGGTCATGTTCTCAGTGTCATGTGCTGTCCCTGGGGGGTGGCAGAGCCAGTTTTTCTGCTCTGAAAGTGGGACTGGGGAGGAGACTGCAACACTCAAATACCCAGATCCTCTGTTGCTGCCAACGAGGCATCGAGGAGGACACTCACGTTTTTCAGCTCCAGGTAAGGCACTTCCCTGTGTCCCTCATGTCGTTGAGGGGATTTACAGACTCTCCTGATCAGTTTTCTGGGCTGGGAAAGCAGAGCAGGAGGGCAGGGTGAAGCAGAGGGTGCAGCAGGAGCATCCCTGGGATGGCTGGTGCTCAGTGAGGTCTTGGGGATGGGAATCGGGCATCGTTCCTGAGTCTCGTGGGAAGGACTTCAGTCTCCTGGGTGAGATGGGAGTGGGCACAACCACTGTGACCTGTAAGCCCATCATGCCTGGCAGGTAAGGCATCTAGGCTGCTGTACCTTGTGGGGTATGAATATACAGGTTTGCTTTGTTAGCCACAGGTCTGATCCACGTGCACCTTGCGTGTTGCTCGACTATGAAGAAAAAATTTGAGCTTGTCAGTGTGGAGCACAGGGCTGATTGATGGGTTTTGCTGGTTTGCTTGCCCGGGCTTTAGGTAACCAGCGCATCTGGGGCAGGGAGAGCTGCCTGCTTGGAATGGGGCTCCGAAGGAACAGGAAGAACGGGATGGGATGGGATGGGATGGGATGGGATGGGATGGGATGGGATGGGATGGGATGGGAGGGGATGGGATGGGATGGGAAAAAGAGCCAAGTGAGCCATCATCTGAGCTACCAGCCTTTTCTGTCTGCTCATGCCCCACAGTGAAGGCACAAGGCAGGGACATCCCCACAGATTTGGGGCTGGGCACATGCCACAGTAATAATGGAGCGGCTTTGGTGTGCAGGACTTGGGGTTGGGGCATCAGCTGCACCTTCTACACCCTCCCAGGATCTGCTTTTCTTTTCTTAACATTTGATTATTTTTAATGATTTTAGATTAAAAGGTAATTATTTTCAATTAGCAGTTGCACTTCTTAATTACAGAGATGAATTGGATTACTGTTCATTATTAATTAGATTTTGACTTTGCACTGATTACGCCTTTTACCAACCACTTCCCTCACTCCTGCTCTCCCCTGATGCCGCCCCAAATGCCGCTGCTTCCCACTGCCCTGCAGCATCCCAGGGGTTTTCAAACCTGCTTAGAAAATACAAATCAATGATATGGGCTCAGAGGCTGCCACTGGCTCTTTTAAAAGCTCAAATACAAGCCAGATGATGTCATTTTTTGGCCATAAAAACATTAAAAGAAAGCATTAATGTCCTGCCTCCCTCCATCAGTGGCTGGAAGAGAAACTGTTCCCTAATTACCTGCTGCGCTAACGACTCCGCTCTTCCCTGAGAGCAGAAGGGACCCCATCCCTCGCCCTGCTGCCCTTCCTGTGCCCCGTTGTGCCGTTTCTGTATGAGAGGGAGGGTTTGACCTGCCTGAGCTGTTTTATGGACTTGGGTTCTGCTATTTTTAAAGAAATCTCTCTTCTTTCTTCTCTTTTATCTGTCACCTTTCGGGCACCTGATCAATGCTGAGTTTTCTTGCCGTTGCCCTCGGCTTCTCTTCTGCTGGCTGCTGCCTCCACTTCCCTCCCTGCCATCCCCCTTTCTGCTGTGGATTCCTGAGAGTCCCAACACCTGCTCTCTATTGATTCACTCTCAGTTAATTTTAAATATTTTTGTAATTTTCACCCCCTCACAGCGGAGGGGTTAAGGCATCTCCCTGCACGTTTGCCCTGAGGTTTCTCTGTCTGCCTCCATCACTGCAGAATGTCTGATTTTTTTCTTTTATTTTTTTTTCTGGAGATCACTACTACTTTAGCCCTTTACCTGCTGTTTTGTGGGTTAGGAATTACACAGGGCATCTTCTCCCATGGAGAAGAGAAAACTGAATGGTGGGGTCCATGGAGGTGTCTTCATCCTCAAAAAGCTCACCTTACTCCACCCTTCAGTTGCTCCTTTAGGTCTTCTCTGTGCCGTAGGTTTGACAGTCTCGTGCCCCAGAGCCCTTTGGCTGCGGTGAAATGTCGACAATCCTGAAATGTGAGTATTTGGTGTGAACCTGGGGGTTTGCGCGTGCTGGATGCTGCATGCGAGCAAAGAACCTCCCTCTGTGCCCTGTTGTAGGGTTTGGACGGGAAGATAAGGAGACAGAGGAGAAGGAGAAAGAAAAGGACAAGGAAGAAGAGAAGGAAGAAGAGGAGAAGGAAAAGACTGAGGGAGAAAAAGAGAAGGACAAGAAGAAGAGGAAGAAGAAGGAGGAAAAGGTAGGGGAATGATGGACTTTTCTACAAAGCAGTTGCTGAACCATTTGCCAGAGGGTCTCCAGCCCCGAAGTCCCCAGCGTGGTGCTCAGGGTGAGCCCAGCGCTTCCCAAACCTCATGTTTGGGGCTGTTCTGGGGACCCCCATGACCAGCTGTGCAGTGTCTGTGGGGCACCCAACACCCGAGCACCCACTGCCCAGCACACAGGGGCATGGGGCCAGCTCCTGCCAGGAGGGTCGGTGTCCCAGGGGGAGACAGGCAGCCTCACAGTAGGGCCGCTTCTGCAGGTGGGCACAGCGTGGTGGGGACATGAACGATGCAAAGCTCCCAGGTTAGAGCTGAGCCCGTGGAGAAGGATGCTTGGCACAGGCAGGCATGGGCAGCAGCCAGGGTTTGTGGGGTGTTCGACAGCACCAGCCCCAACTGATGGACATCCTGGCTGTGAAGGGAAGCCGTGTCTGACCCATGGCAACGCCATACTTCTGGCAGATGACGCCATGCCATCCACAGCCTAGAAATTACAGTGTGTGTTTTCCATTGAGAGACAGCTCTGTCTTTGCTCCCAGTATTCCTAATTAGTTCTCCCTCGTTTTCCTTTTATTTCGACCCAGATGAGAGGCTGGTGTGGACAGCAATGCTGTCTGCACAGCTCACACCACAGAATCCTCGCTCTTGGCTCTGGAGATCTTTGCAGGGCTATGGGCACACATGGGTCCAGAGCAGCTCTAGTGGTGCAGAGCCTGGCTTAAGACACCCGTAAGGCCAGACATGTCTCTGACTTGGGGATCTAGCTCGAACAGCAAACGGGGTGCCAGGGTCCCTGGTGATGCTTGTCCTTCTCTCTTTGCCCTTGTAGAGAGTTGGGGAAGAGGACAAGAGGAGCAGCAGCAGCTCTGACAGTGACTCGGAGGAGGTAACACCCCCAACAGCTCTGTGCTGGGACCTGGCTGGCCCGAGGGATTTGCACCTGCAAATCCCTGTGTGGGCGACTGTTGTGGGTGCTATTAAATTCCTACAGGTACCAGGTGACAGAAAACAAAACACGCAGCACTCCCCTCATGTGGTGTCCCTTTTCTTTTTGTTCTTGCCCCAGGATCGTAGCAGTGAAAAGGACAATGAGAAGGAAGACAAGGACAATGAGAAGGAAGACAAGGATTAGCTGTTCCATGCTGGAGTGGCAGTGCTTGTCCTGGGCATGCCGAGGAGGTGGGAATGCAAACGGCAGCACACGTTGGAGGGGGCCTGGGCCACTTTTAGCCAAATAAAGGTGTTTGCGGGCTCCAAAGAGAAATGCTGTTTATTCATCGATCCAGTCATGCTGCCTACCCTGTGCTATCTGTCCCTCCCGCGATGAAACAGCCAAGGAACAGCAATAGGTGAGGAGCCAGGGTCTGGGTGAGCACGGGCAGGTTTTGTTCAAGACCATGAAAGAGGCTGGAGGGAAATCCAGGAGCTCTGGTCACTTGGCTCTGCATAGTTCCCCCAACATTAGGTAGTATCAATACCCTCCCTGCCCCCTCCATCCCACTTGCTATGGGGTGGAGCAGCACGAGCCTGTGCTGAACTGTTACAAATGCTTGTGATTTCAGATTTATCAAAAACATATGAAAAGTGGTTACGGGGCGGGGGGGGAGAACCCCAAGCCTCTTTCCCTTTCTGCAGTGAAGCCCCCAGCGCAGGGGAGCAGCCGGCAGCCCCCAACCCACCTCAGCCCTCCTGGGGCTGGAACCGGTCGCAGCACCAGGAAACAAGGGGACAAAAAAAATTGGGAAAAATGAGCTGGCATCGCCATCTACCGGGGATGGGACGTGTGACAGCGGGTCCCAGCGTTTCATAACCGCTCGGCTGTTTTGTAAGGGTCGGGGACCGGTCCAACATGGACCTGGGATGGGGAGATGGTGCCCAGCACCTGTACCCGCCACTGCTGCTGGCAGCGTTAGGTCCAGCCTAAAAGTCTCGCCGACAATAAAAACCTCAGCGCAAACTTGAGCACAAGCTCTGCCTGCTGCATCACTGCCTTGATTTGTTTTCCTTAAGGTTTTTTATTTTTAAGGGTATTTTCCTGAGTAATGCAGATTTCAGGCAAACTTGAGTTTAAAAGTCAACACCATGCAGGATTTTACTCAAAACCAGAGACTGTGGCTTTCAATGTTGTTTTTACGGAACAAATGCAGCCAGCTCTTGTATAACCAAAACAAACATCAGGAAAGATGCTGAGGAATGTTGTCTTAATTATCCAGCATGAAGATTAAAGGGAAAACACAAAGACAGGAAAAATGAACAACTCCAAAAGCTAAACTGGATTTTAATGTGCTGGTTTGGCTTCAGCAGGGAAAGGCCAAGTATAAGAAAGTGTGTTACTGCTGGGTGAACGAGGGTGCCTTAATGTAAAATAACCCCGTGTAGAGTTATTTTCCATATTTTACATTCCCCTTAGTGCAAGTATGCAGGACTCTTGTGCAAGATACAACCTACTTGAAAACAGCACATGGAGATGTGGCATTTTGCAGTCCCCTTAGGCCATTCTCCCACAGGATGGGAAACTGTTGGAATAAATTCTGTGTCTGGACACGAAAAGGGAAGGCCCTGCCTTTGCTTTTTAACTTAAAGGTTGGAAACTTTTCAAGCATGCTGTGCCAGGCTTTATTTTCTTAGGTCAAGCATGTCTGTAGATGCTCAGTTGGAGCTGAGAGTTGTTCTATCTCCCTGGAGTGAGATTCTGCTTTTCAGCTGATGACAGATATCTCACCTAACAGGATAAAAGCACTAAAATTGTTTTCTGCACCCAGCTCCAGAAGTGGGTGAAGTTCACAAATGACTGTCTGCAGCTGACCCCACTAACATGTCCACACAGTTCCCAAATCCCAGCACTTCCATGTCCTGGGAGCCAGCGTTTGGTACATCCTGTGCTGCTGGGTGGTGGCGAGCGCTTAGCCAGGCCAAGTTTTACTGTTTGCTGCTTGTGTTTTACAGTCTCTGCTTTGGGCCACTGTGCTCTGTGCAAATATAATGCGAGCAGCCAGATTCCTGTGGCACAAGCGCAAAAAGCAAAACACACCCCAGGACCAGCTGTGAGAACATCCAGGCGTCTCCTCCAGCAGCCGAGAGGTTCTGTCCTGCCTTTGGCACCTCGCCCTGCACGTAGCTCGCTCCCCTCTGTGCCCCTGTGCTGCCTCGATTCAAACCGGTCAAGTTTCCCCAGAAAGCTGCAGGGGTGAAAACCATTTCAAACTATCTGGTGTCCTTGAGTACTTGTTTCATCTCAGCCACGGTTTGAAGCAAAGCGATGTGAATGGGCCTAATAGCACAGGCATTCACACCAGCTGTGTGGATCAGGGCTCTGAAAACGCTCACTGGAGGAGGCAAAAAGCAGGTGGAACATTTGGCTTTTGGGGATGCTGAGGCCCCTCAGGCACAGGGGCAATGCAGCCCCAGGGAGCTGGGCCTGTCCCAGCACAACCTGTGTGCGCTGGGATGAGCGTTTGCCCACAGACGTGACAGCCAGCAGCTCCCCAAGTGCTGCTGGGCACAACATCTGACTTCACCGGGGTGTTGAACCGCCTCAGTTGCTTGAAACATCTGCAAGGTTCAACTTGGGGCTCCTTGGAGCTGATGTGCCCTCAACCAGCTGGGAAAGGAGCGTGGGCTGTGCTGTGCTGAACACCCGTCGCATCAGGCTCTGGAGGGGTGGAGTAGCGAGACCAGGGAGAGAAACTGGCAGCCGTGGAGTTACTTAAGCAAGTCTTGTTTACACACATTTACTCCTCTTTATATAATGACCTTGGCTGATCCTCGGGGAGCAGGAGGGGTTGTGCTGCCCTGCTCACGGCATCTGGGGATACCTGCAAGGACCACGCGTGGCACGCAGCCGTCTGGTGCCTTGTAGCAACAGAGGTGCCAAGAGAGCATGCAGAAAGAACTGATTTCCATACCATTTCATGCAGAGGTGCCCCACATTAAGGCAATTTTCTGTGAATGTCAACAATTTCAGAACAGGAAGGTTGGGCGTCTATTTTGCGATGAAAGTTTGCGTCTTGCTGTGCTCAGTAAGCCCTGGTGTTTTATTTTATAAAGTGTCCTGTAAGGGAAATGAGCCTCTCAAAGGTAGAGATAAAAAAGAAATCTTTCCTCTGTTCCCAAGTGACCTTCTTCATGGAAAAATTCAAGCCGCTTTTTCATTCCACTAAAAATGGAAACAGTTAGAAATCTTGACTTTCCCAGAAAAGCTGATTCCTGCAGCCCTGCTTACAATCTGCTAATCTCTGCACAGTGCCAGGCAGAGGTTTCCTATGAAATGACTCTTCTGCTTTTGCGCTGAATAAAAAGAAAAGTTAAACCCAAAAAATACGTAAGCCTTGCAAGTGAAGGGTGTTTTGGAAGGTCCTGCAGGGCTCCCTGCTGAGCACTCACATTCACTCCTCTCTGGGCTGTGTCCTTATGCAACTTGTCCCCTCATTCTGAAAATCCATAAATTAAGACTTTTTGCTTTGTTAACTAGCAGCTAAAAGTTATAGCTGAGCTTTATTCACTGAACGTCTTGGGATTCATTTTCATAAAAATTATTCAAAGGACACACAACTTTCACAGCATCCATCTCTCCCCTGCAAACCTTCCCAGGACTCCTGCATTGACTCTTTCAGAAGAGCAGATCAAACTCTTTACTCCCCAAACCTCACCACAACACATTCCTGAAATCCACACAGAAATGGTGCTAGGCTTCTTGCAAAGGAAAACCTACAGTTTGCTCCAGCAGATCCACCGGGACAGGTTTCTGGGTGAGAGATCTTCCACCAAGTACTAACAACTTGACCTCTTTAAAAGCCATGACATCCACATGTTATGAAAGGGTGAGCTGGCGGCGGGGACGATGACTCAATTACCCAACCACGATTTACCTGCCATCCAAAGTGCACAGAGAGGTGGAAATGAAACAGCCTGTGGAAAGAAAAAACAAAAAAGGCACAGCCAGAAATACTTGTCCTCTCCATGAGCAGAGAGCTCTGCCCTGGCCACCGCCACTGCAGCCAGCCAGGGAGCCCACAGGCAGCTCCTTATTGTTATGGTGGAGAAACAGCCCTGCTCATCCTGCCTGAAATCCAGCCCAGTGCCTGTATTTAGTGCTTCACACCAGCTGGCTGTGGGAAAGAGGGGCTGCTTCAAGGCGTTTTGTCCTCCTTCATGGTCAGACACGGGTCTGAGGTGGAACTTAAGCCACTGGCTTTACAAGAGGTCCTTTGCCCTCACGTAAGAAGGACACTGAATTATCATGCTGGTGCTGGTGGAGATGCTGGAATTGAAGGAATAGAGACCAGGGCAGGGCAGAGGATGAGCAGGTGACACAGAAAAGCTCATCTGGCAAAACATCTATACAGGAGCCAACACCAAGAGCAAAGAGCGGGGGAAAGATCTGCAGCCCCTGGGCAGCACAGCGCAGCCGGGGAGCGCTCACCCGCAGCTCTTGGCATGCACAGAGGGGATGCTCAGCTGCAGGACCTCCCAGCTTGTCCATGCTTGCCATGCACCCAGACAAGAACTGCTAGGATGCAGCTCCCTGTGGACACCAACACTGCTGTAAGTGGTGGAGCTTGCTGCAATGTAAAGGTGGACTGATGTCCTCAGAAAGTGGGTCCCTTATGGCTTTTCCTCCTCTAATCACTCAGTTATGTTATCTATGCCCTTATGCACGTTGGGATTACACGGTGCTAAATGAGCCATGTTGACTTTGGGCCCCTCTATAGGATCTCCTACAGGTGGAGGATCATCAGCTGCCCTTGAAACACCAATGAAACAATTGCAACGCATCAAGGCAAGCTTATAGCACCCTGCACCACAGACCATTGTCTTGTAACCCATCCAAGGGCTTCCCACCAGATGATGGGGACAATTCTGACCCTGATTTTAGCTGTACTCCCTTCTCAGGAGTATGTGACTTGTACCTGACTGCCCATGGAAAAGGATATCTCCATGCATTCATTTTATGTGAGACTTGCTTCCAAGACTGAGTGATAATGTTCTGCCAACCTCTTTGCCAAGATGTTTGGCCTGGGAGAGTAAAATGAGTCAGATACGGATCTGGGCTCTCCCCCTGTGACTCTCCAGTTTCCAGGAGTTCAAGCATAAGCCCAGTTACATGAGCGATGAGGTAACGTCACATCGCAGCTCTGTGTCCTGACAATCCATGTGACTGTCAACTCATTTCTCTAGGAAAGATGGTGCCACAGGCAAAGCCTGTATGACTCAGAAGGGAAAATATTAAAGTTTTCTTTAATTCCCCAACCCTGTTTACATCTGATCCTCCTTACCAAGAGAGTCAGGGTCTCTCTGAGCAATCAAGCAGCAGGGTTGCAGGACCCAGGAGCAATACCATGTAATTTAGATGATTGCTCCCTGCCTAAAGCCTAGTCAGCACAGTGCAGATCTCGAATACCAAACTGCTTGCCTCTGCGTGAGAGAAAACCAGGCATGGAGCAGCTCCCCTTACTGCATACAGAGACCTGAAAGGAAAGATGCTTGTTATAAAAGACGAGCTGTGACTGCAGACGAAGAGTCTCCCACACCACCTGCTTCCACTTCCTTTTGCTTCGCTTACCAGGAGCGGCTTTGAACCACGTGTGGAAAACGGAGAAACCTGGTGGTTGAATAACATCCTGGACCTAGAAATATTATGATGCAAAGAAAGCAAAAATTCCAGGAAGCTGATGTGTTTGTTGACAGGCTGGGAGGGGTATGATGCAAATGACTCCCTGCGTGTTATTTGCACGTACTGAGGTATAAAAATAATTCCTTAGCCCAAGTCTCAAGGCGTGCAGCCAAGCCAGGATCCAGGCGGAGTGCTGCTGAAAGGGTGCTGTAAGCCACAGGGGCAGCAGTGGGTTTGCACAGCTGCTGAGGCTGGATTTGGCCCTGGCTCTTCGCTTGATCACCTAAGCAGAAAAAAACAACACGGGCCCTGATCCTGTGCAGGCTGCACTGGCTCTTGCACATCTGTGCCACATCAGCCCCGCATGGCCCTTGCTGATGACACCACTCCTCCTCCTCGGCTGGGATGCCCACACTTTCATCCTTCCCATGCTTTTGAAACAGGGAAACTAGTTTTACCTCTGTGCAACAGGACTTCCAGGTCTGATGGTGACAGCATCATTAGCTCAGGAGGAGGCTGGTGGGCAGAGTGGGGATAGCTGTGGGTAAAAGGGGCCAGGACATTCCCGGTGCATTTTCCTGCTTAGCAAGTGCCTCTGGTACCTCTGAAGACACCCTAAGGAGCACACGGGTCTCTTCCCTCTGCACAGAAAGGCACCACTGGGCAGGCGCTGTCACCTCTGAGCCACTCTTTAATCCCTAGTGTGTCAAAATCAAATGTCAATGCTCACAACAAACATTTCTGCTGGTGTGCAGTCCCTGATCCCCACGTTACGTCATCAACAGTCTGGACCACATTAATGAGGCTGTAGTCGAGCTGAAGCACAAGCTGCGTGTGTGGCTGGGAGCCAAGGAAGAGCTGGTTTGCCCTGCAGCAACACCTGGAACTCCTCACCCCGTGCTGACCTTGGGCTGTTTCCCACCTTTAAAGTAAAAAAAAAAAAACAAACAAAAAACCCTATAAAATAAATCCTGTTGTGCTTTGCAAACAGTTCCTGAACATCATGTAATCTGTTCTGTGTTATGCAAAAAGAGAAGTCCTCATGTGGCCAGCAGAGTGGTTAACATTAAGCATTTAAAGCTTTTTTTTTTTTTTTCTTTCCAGTTACGTACTGGGTCAGCACAAACACACTAGTGACAAGCAAAATCACCCTCATTTCACAGCCCAGGAGCCATGAACGTGTCCTTTTTAAGGTGTAATCTGGAGGTAAGTGAGGACTCCCTTGTGGCAATCTTCAGTTTTAGTGAATAGCCAGGTTTTGGTGGAAAAACTGGACATGGCAAGAACTAAATAATGAGAGTGTCTGGTGTGAATGAGGCTTGTCCACCTGAGAAATGCCCATAGGAGAACTGCTGGGGGAGGTGATGTGGTTCTGGGAGGGCAACCAAAGTCTGATCCGGTGGATGGGAAATATGGGAAATGTCCCCCATGGGGCAGAGTCCCAGACAGGCCCATGATGCTTCTAGGGCGATTGCTGCCCCTAATGCCATGCTCAGGAGGTGCTGGGACTGTGCTGCTAAACATCACCTGAGATTTCTCCCCTCTGAAGGGATCAAAAAGGTAACGGAGTAAGCAGCAAAGCCTTCCAAGCTCACATAAAATACTTTGTTGTTGAGCTTTTAAAGCCACTCATGAGCTGTTTAACGTAATCATGGTAGATTTTGAAACAAAACCTGCTCCACAGCCCAAACCTCTGCCAGCCACTCCCTTAGTGGGGTATGTGTTTCACCAGTAAGCGCTCGCATCCTACTGGTGATCTCCTTCCCTGAGCATCCCTTCCAGTGGGTGCACGGGTTTGGTTTGGTTTTGGGGACAAACAAAAGAGCCCTTAGGGAATGTACATCATCCTTACATAAAATCTGATCTACTAAGCCTCAGAGTTGGCAGATTTCAGCTGCTTTTTCAGCACCTGCTATGAAAGAACTGCTGGCTCCTGGCTGTATGGCTGCCTGGTGGGGGGGATGCATCTCCCTTGGGACACAGAACACATCCTGGGGGTCTGTGAGTGAGAAGGAAACCTTCCCCAAACAGGGCCTGAACTGGTTCAGCTCTGCATAAGTAAAACGTCTGCAGGAGATGCAGTTTCCCATCTACACTGGAAGGACAACCCTTTCCCCCCCAAACATTGTAACATGATGGGTCTGCATGGTGGGGTTTGCAAAGGAACACTTGGTGCACCCCAGTCTCACCAGCCCCAGCTGCTCTGCAGCATCACAGCAGCCTGCACCCCAGCCCTGCTCCGGAGAACCTCAGCCAGCTCAGGGACCCTGCGCTGCTTCTGAGCACCCCAGGTCTCCAGTGCCCCAGAGCATCTCACCCTCCTGTCCCCATCCCAGAGTGCCCTGCCTCCCCCAGGCCTTGTGCCCCAGCCCCTCTCCACAGCACCCCAGACACCCAGGTAGTCCATACCATAGGCTGGCCCCAAAGTGCCCCGGCCCCACTCTGGAGCACCCCAAAACATCCCCCAGCACTTTGCACTCTGGTCCCACTTCAGAGCACCCCAGCTATTCCAGAGAGCTCTCCCGCACGTCCGCATGTCTTCACGCTCCCAGAGCTGGGAGAACTTGGAAGCTGGAAGTGTTGGAAAGAATGGTGGGGATGAGTAGGGGGAACCCAGCTGCTGGGCATGTCTCCCATGGCTGCCCCAACTTGCACCCCGCACCCCGGCTGCTCCGGAGCACCCCAGCACCCCGATTTTCGTTTCGGGGATCGGTACAGGAGCCTCCCCCGCACCCCCGCGCCCCGTACCCGACCCTACGCCGGGGCACCTTCCCCCGCACCTGCGTCCCGCTCCGCAGCGGCCCCGGTGCCGCCGGCTCCGTTACGAAACGCGGCCGGGGCGGGGCGGGGCGGCGCAGCGCGGCGGCGGCCAATGGCGGCACCGGCAGCTCCGCCACCGGCGGTCCCGGCCGGTTCAGCTCGGGGGGGTCTTGCCCAGGCGGGACGGGACGTGCCCTGCGCCGGGCCGGGCCGGGCGGGGCGGGGATGATGGGCTGAGCCGGGCAGAGCGGGGCGGGTCAACGCGCGGGGGCCCGGCGGTGGCCGGAGCGTGCGGGCACCACCAGCCCTTGGGGCAGCTCCCCTCGTTGGCTGCGACTGCTGCCATGAACCGCGGCCCCCCCAGCCCGTCCTCCCCACCCCGGGGGGAGAGCCCCTCCCGGCAGCCCCTCGGTGCCGGCAGCGGGGACTTGGACATGCTGCGCTGCCCCTCCTGCCTTCTCCTCCTCTGGAAGCCGGTGACCGTGTCCTGCGGTCACTCTTTCTGCAAGCCGTGCCTTGGGGGGGCCCTGCCCTCCCGCTGCCCCCTGTGCCAGGAGAGGTTGAAGCTGCTGGGCGTTGGGACGTTGAGGTGCAACGTGGTGCTCTGCGGCCTCCTGGAGAAATGCGTGGAGCGGGAGATCCGGCTGGCCTGGCTGGTGGCACATGTCCGGGACCGTCTCAGCCGTGGGGATGCAGAGGAAGCGCTGAGGATGGCTCAGAAAGGGGTCGAGCTGGGTAAGCACCGCCGGGCCCCAGGGGTGAGGATGCTGGGTGCAAAGGGCCAGCCCTGCAGCTGAGACGGGGATGTGTGGGCTGTGCTGCTGGGGAGTGGGGTACCAATGGAGGTTACTTTGTCCCAGTACCCTCAGAGCCTGCACAGCCCAGAGCTGGGATAACTTGGAAACTGGAAGTGTTGGAAAGGCTGGGGATGGGGAGGGCGCATCCAGCTGCTGGGCATGTCTCCCATGGCTGCAGGTGCCCTGGGATGATGTGAGGGGGGGGGTGGCTGGGCAAGCCCTGCTGCTCATCCCAGCTGCCAGGGCCGTGGGCAGGGCAGGGCACATGGCCTGTGCCCCATCGGGCACAGGCTCCTGGCATTAGCAAGAGGCTGGAGAGGAAAGACCCGCAAACAGCTTCTTGCATCTTGCTACCCAGCAATGTTTCAGAGTCAGAGGAAGAGACTTGCCCAGGGGTGGCCATTATGTAAAGTGGTTGGGACTTTTCCAGTCCCGGACAGATGTGACCTTGCACCCAGAGCCTGTCGAGAACGCAGCCTTGGCCGGGCTCCTGCACCAGCCCCACAGCACAGGGCAGGGTGTGCAACCCACTCTGGCAAAACATTTGTCTGCAGAGTCAGGATCAAGCTCAGGGGGGCTGATCTGCTTTAATGTGTGGCTGTAAGTGGATTTCTTGGAAAGTAATGCTTAAATAAAAGGGGTTATACAATGTGCCTGGAGCAGGGGGTTGGGACAGTGGAGGCAGAAGGTCCTTTCTCCAGCCACGTTTCTATGACAGCAGTCAGCTCTCCTCCCACGGCGCAGACACTTATTCATTGCCTGCTGCGAGAAAAGTGCCAGAGGTTCAGGATACGCCTAGAACCAAAGGACTGAGCGGGCCGGCCCATCCTGGTGCTGGCAGTAGAAAGCAGGTCCCTTTATGCAACTTCCCGAGTCATCAGTCGCATACCCTGCTCACTTGTCCTTTAATGCAAATGCATGTACACGGTTCCCTAGTACTGTTTTCCTTATTGCCAGGCTTTTGTCTGATTGGGGTATACAATTATCTATCTCTTTTCAAAAAGCCTCTGTGAGTATAAAGAGGAAAAGCTATAAGCTCTGTCCTCGGTCTTTCTGCGCGCTCCATTCCCCAAAGGACAGGGGAAGTCCAGCTTAGGGCAACGAACAAGGAAATTGCAATCCCAGGTGCAGCTCCCATAAACCTGCTCTTGCTGGTGCTGCTCAGGCTCAGCCACGTGGGTGATGCTTTCAGGATGTGTTTTCCAGCTCCTGCAGCCTGCAGATCACTTTCAGGGTGCACAACTTCTTATGGGTCTCCCTTCACTTTCAAACATAGCCACTAAGTGTTTTACCCATGAGAAGTCTGGGATTCTTTTTTGTGGTTCAGCATCGCATTGTGGGCCAGTTTGCAGTGCCCCATTCAGCCCAGCCCACAGAGCAGCTCTCTTTGCTTGGCAGAAAATGAATTGTCAACTTCTTATCTTCTGTTTTTCTGAGTGAACAAAAAAAAAAAAAAAGGCACTGGAATGCGTAACACAGGAGGCCTCTCAACATGCCTGGAGCCAGGAGGCTGGGGAGCACTATCAGTCACTCATCAGCCGCTGGGGCCGCCAGCTGGCTTATGTCCCCGAAGTCTAATGATATCATAGATCAAAAATAGCTGCAGCAGAAGGGAAATGCAGAATTTGTAGCCCTGTTTTACATATCTTGTTTTCACCAAATTGGTTGCTTTATTGCCAGGCTGTGCAAATGTTCAAATGGGTTTGCCCATGTGGAAAATAAGCCTCTAGACTTTGTACTCGTTTGTCCATCTCTGCCTGTTGTTAGGGGCTGGAATATTTCATCTCTGGATGCATGCTTGCAGGATGGGATGTGGAGCAGCAAGTTCCCACATTTACTGATTTGAGCTCTAAGGTTCCTACTAACATTATAAAATAAGCTCCAGGGGAGCTGCCGGTTTGGCCTCAGAGCCAGCATCCTGTTGGTGATGCTCAGCACTGGGGGCGGGACACAGGGCTGGGTGCATGGACCCGTTGCCTTAGCTGGAAAGCCAGCAGCGCGGTGGATGTAGGTCACCTCGGCGGCAAGCTGTGATATAACGGGGTGGGTCTGGGAATCATCCACGGTTCAAACCCGCAAACATTACCACACCGGGTTACTCCATGAGCCTCACTGTGTGGGCTTTTGGGTGCTGTTCATTCGTGCTCCCTGACATCCCCACCCCAATTCCCCTGCTGTCAGTGCTGGTAGAAAGGAGAGTCTTCATGGAGTTTCTCTGAGGCAGGAGAGAAGGGTCTCACTGCCTGTTATTTAGGAACAGGCAGGAGTGTGCGGGGCACCCAGCACCGTAATGCTTGGGATGTCACGGCCAGCAGCATCTGAGGGAGCAGTGTCCCCCCGCACCACTGAGATCCCATAGTGACATCTCACTGATGAGGAACTGGATGCTCAGTTCCCTTCCTCCACTCTGGGAAATCTCAAACTCTTTTCATACTTGAAAACCCTGAGTCTCGTGGGGGGAGCAGATTCTTGCAGTCCCCCTGCTTCCCCCTCTGCCTTGGGAGAGCGGTGGGTCCAGGAGGCTCCCTGGTGTTTTGGGATCGCAGGTCTCTGCAGCTGCAGACTTGTTTGGTAACATGTTATTGTGGCTCAGCTAGATGAATCACATTGCAGAGCCTCCTGTGGCAACAGCCCCCTTAAGAAGTATGTGTATGGTACAGCCTTTTTGCTGCATCCCAAAACGATGGATGAGAGCCCAGATCCCAGCATGGCTGAGCCCCAAGGCAGTGGTGGAGCCCCTTTGCTGAGGCCATTGCGGGGGAGATGGAGAAAAACAAAGGGAAGTGCCTTTAAGAGTTTAAAACTAGATATTATGGGGAAATAGCTTCCTTGCAGAGACTTATGAAGCCAGTGACTCCTGACCAAGAGAAGCACAGAATCTGGCTGTGCTCAGCACAGGGGCTATCCCACTGCAGTGGCATCTCCCTGGCCCCATCCAGCCCTACTGCCTCACCATGGACTCATCACACGAGTGACGGCATTTCTCTTTGCAGCCCCAGATGCCAGCTCCCTGCGGCTGTGCCGGGCAGAGGCATTCGCAGCACTGGGACAGCACCAACAGGCGCTGGAGGACCTGGACACTGTGTGCAAGGCTGAGCCTGGAGAGCATGAGGTGAGCAGAGGGGATGGCCCATCGACTGACTGTGCTTAGAGCCAAATCTCACTCTATGGGAGCAGTTTCCCCCTTTCCTGAATTCTCCTAGCCGTTGGATTCATCCTGCTCAGAAATACACTTGCCAAACCCATTAAGTTGCAAATCCAGGCTGAAAAGCACTGCGTTGCAGGAACAGGAGAGCTCCGGCACCGCATCCCTCCTTGCTCACACGGAGCCGCACTGATGTGCGGGATGGCAGCCACGGGCTTGGGGAAGCGTTGGCCAGAGGCTGAGCTGCCCTTAGCGAAATCAGCCCTGGAGCTTGCTTTCTGCTTTGCGAAGCACTCGTTGGCAAGAGTTTTTCAACTTCAAAGGCAGAAGCCCTTGACGCCTTCTCTAGGTCTCTGTAGGGTTTGTTTGCTTGGTTTTTGCAACTGCTGCATTTTGGGAGAGTCCTGTTTTATGGGCACCTGGCTCTGGGTGGACCTGTTTTTTTTAGGCAGGTCTGAGCATGGGAGAAATGACATGTCTGGGTGCTGTGGCCTGGGATGGGAGGCTGCAGGGAGTTTCCCTTGGGGCTTGCGTGGGAGCTGAAGGGACACGTACTCAGCTGGTCACTGTCTCATAGTCACCGCAGGTTTTTCTGCTCTGCAGGGCTTTTTCAGGAAAGGGAAGGTGCTTCTGGAGATGGGACAGAGAGCTGAAGCCCTGCTGGCATGGGAACACTGCCTGACACTCAGTCCCCATTTCCACCCTGCTCAGAGAGAGATGGAGAAGGTGCGTGGGATGTACCGTGGTGGGGACCCATGTCCTTGCATCACACAGGGAGATGCTTTTGTCCTCTGAAGGACTCACATCCATCACGATCGTGCTGCTCTGGGCAGCCCTGTGATGAAGTGAAGTCAGGTTGTGGCCTAAGAGCCTTCCCATCGCTCTGATGCAGGTTCACCCATGAACAAAACTCCCCTTCTTCAGTCCATACCTTCAAGTCTGAGGTTTTGCAGAGTTTAGATGCCAATGTGTCATGAGGTGGGCTTCGAGGCAGCATCAGCAGTCACCCAAGTCAAAGCAGCCAGCTGAAAGCTGCCACTGGAGAGTCGATGTCTTTTCTGTAGGTGTTTTCACATCAGCACTCACCTGTGTACCAAAATCACTCACAATGGTGGAGCCTCTGGCAGTGTCCTCAGCATGGGGACTTCATGCCATGAATGGACACTTGCCCTCCAGGAGTGAAAGGGCAGGGGAATGGGGAACGACCTTGTACCCTCCACAGCTCACTCCCTTCTTGCTCTTCATGGGTGGTAGAGAACATGGGTCCCAGCCCTTAAAACACACCATTTTGTTTGCTAGCTCATGCTGCTTTCTTCCTTACGTGCTGGTATTTGAGAGAGAGCTCAGCCAGCGCTGAAGCAGGTAACCGCAATGTGCCCCGTGGTGAGCAGGAGGCTGCTTGGGGAGCCTGGCAGCCCACCCACCTCCCTACTTCCTTCTCCCCACACCACCTGAGCCCTGCTTTCTCCTTGCAGCTCCTTGCAGAGGATGCTCCTCAGCCATGCACGGCTGCTGCACACCCGGGTGTTGCTCACTGGGGCTCAACTGGTCCCCAGGTCGATGGAGGGAGCCCTGCGCTCCCATCCTCCTCCCCACGAGCTCAGGTAAGAGAGCCTGCAAAGATCTGAGACTGCAATGCGATTTACTGTCCCCGTGGGACATCCCAAATTGGGGTTTTCCAATGAGAGGAAAGGAAGTGTGATAAGGGGAGGCTGTGCAGGACTGTAGCCATGTGCACATGGTTGCGTGCTGGGAAGAGAAGGTGCAAGGAAGGGAGGGCGGGAGAGCAAAGACACCATCGGAGCTGATGCTGTGGAGACTGGGGAAAGAGAGGACGCTCCTTCTGGCTCCATTCATTTCTCAGGTTTATTCTGCAATGCTTCTGGTAAGATTTTAGACTCTGGGTTTAAAACAACCGAGTCACGCTATATTCAGAGAAAAAAAAAAAGAAGTCAGTTTTAATTTTTTTTTCATCCAAAACCAATGTTTGAGAACAATTCAGACCATTAGCAGCTATTAAGGAAAGGTCATCTTTTGCTCTTTGCCTTTTATAGATAAATTTGGAAGGTTTAGAGAGAGGTGGAAATCAGAGAAAGTGGGCTCAGATACACCCAAGTATCAGGTGGTACATCTGGACAGAATAAACACGCATTTTAACCACGAGATGAGCTGGGATGTCTGTGAGGGCCACGCGCTCCTGCTGTCCCGCAGATGCAAGATGTTAATACATGGCGATGCACCAGGAAACCTCCCGGTGCTGTTGGGCTCGGTGGGGTGGATGGGGCTGTGTATTTAAACAGAGAAGAGGTTTTGGTCTCAGTTTTGTCTTTGCTGTGTCTAGGATCAGGAGGGAGAGCCGGCGGATGGCAGAGGGGACGCTGAGCATGGCCAGGGGACAGCCACCCTTTCCCAGCCAGGGCAGCAGCAGGAACCGGAGACATCAGCAGAGAGGCAGGACCGGTGGTTGGTAGGTGAGCGTCTACCAAAATCTCATCTCATGCAAAATACTTGATTAAAATCCATTTTGGCACTGAAAACTTGGTGCTGGCGTTGTGTGCCAGCTCAGGGAGCAGACATCCCAGGGGCAGCTCTGGATGGCACATTCGCTGATTCTCATGCCTGTGAGGAGGATCCGATCTTCCTGTGTTGAGCTGGTGAACTTACACCAAATGGTTGGGTCTAGCTTGGTGAAAAGTTCTTGCTAAAGCCATAAAGCCAGACATCGCTTGTTCCCTGTGTCGAGCCAGGGAGAGGCTTCCTTTGGTTCTCATGGGTTTTGGATCAGAACTTAAATTCCCTTGTGAGGGACACAGTGTGTCATGTGTTGGGGGAAATGACACCTCCACTGACATTAATTTAATTAATCCCATGTATGTGGGTTTCATAAAGCGGTGATGATGCCTTGTGGTAGGTCTCTGAAGACCTCCATCTGCGAGCTTCTTAGGTCACTTCACCTCTCAGTGCCTCAGTTTCCCTGCCTGCAAAAGGGGGTAGGGAGATACCACCTTCCTCTACCAAGTACCATGAGACCCACGGATGGAAAAGCAGTGGATGAACATG
Organism: Pampusana beccarii; assembly: GCA_013399365.1. NCBI lineage: Eukaryota > Metazoa > Chordata > Aves > Columbiformes > Columbidae > Pampusana > Pampusana beccarii. The sequence goes on along the minus strand of VWYH01006719.1, from coordinate 2,053,559 downwards.
GGTGGGTTAATAGAGGGGGTTTATGTCACATTTTCGAGCAGTTTTGTTTTAACCTCCAAAGCCCTTTGTGTAGCAATTAACTACTTACACCTCAGAACAGGGTCAGAAAGCAAAGATAAATTTTCAGCATTGAAATGGGGCATCTTTCTCTCTTTCCTTCTCTTTTGCCACTAGATAATGAAGAGGAAACAGCAACAGCAAAGGATACCCAGCAATCCCTTTGGGAGCTGCTGAGCATATCTGACTTGGAGTGCTCCCTCTGCATACGGTGAGTTCTCTGGCGGGAGAGCTTTTAGGATGAAGAGTTAGCACCTTCTGGGTTTCTTTTCCTGGTGTGGATCTTTCTTCACATCTTAATTGCACACTCAGTCCCCAGTACTGCTGAAACACAGCTTTTGGTAGTGATAAGACAGGGGCATGCTTTGCCCTGCTGGGCTGTAAGAGCTCAGATCACTTTGTCTCAGGGCACAGCACCATTAGGTCTGTGTCGCTTGGGTCATCCGTGTGGAGGTGGGGATGTTCAGCGGGGTCAAAGACTGAAGACAGTGGTTGCCCTTTGTAACTGCAGGCTGGAACATGAAGGTGTTGCCCCATGTAAATCCCATCTGTGATGGGGATATTGCAAATCCAGAGGGGAGCATTTCTGAGCTCTGTGCCTGCTGGAGGTGGAAAAGGGAACAGGGTAGAGCACGTGTCGGTCTGCTGACTCAGGCTGGGGAAGGGCTGGGTGCTGCCACAGGACATGCAGAAACCGGGCTGTTTTTTCTGGCGTGTCCCAGGACCTCGAGCAGTTGTGCAAGTGGCTGCTGGCAGAGGGCTGGACGTTGTACCCCTGGACGTGCGAGACGGTCAAGGTCTCTGTCACGGCAGTTTTTTCCAGGTCTGGGCATGGCATGGGGGAGTGACACAGGGGAGAGAGAGAGGTCAGGGCTGCGTCTGATCTGGATTAGGTGAATTTAGGTCTCTTCTGAGAGCAGGAAAACATAGTGTTCAGGAGGAGTCAGGGCTCCGTGCTGAGCAGGGCTTTCCCAACACCTTCATTTCATTTCTGATCCTGTAGCTACCTGTGAGCAATCCGAGTGCTTGCTGCCGGCTCTGCTTTTGGAGCAGAGGAGAAGGCACTTTCCTGTCGCTGTTTTTTGGGTGTCTGGGGAACCGCAGCCCTGCCAGGACCAAGAAGTGCCATGTGTGTACTGATGGGCTCCACAGGGACCCCGCAGGGATGGGGAGCAGTGCTCAGGCTAGGGCAGTTCTCACCTTACATCATTGTGAAAGTCCAACAGTCTGAGCCCAGACTTCTAATTAAAGGAATAAGCCAGTTAGCAACCTTTACATTTAATGAACAGGAGTGATGAACAAACCTTAGCCAATGTGGCTTTAGTGAAGGCAAGTTTCATAGCCGTGGACTGCCAGGGCTTGGGAGACACACTGTGAGATAACTTCCCATGACATCGCATCCCTGCAGCATTGTCTGCAGTGCAGAAGGCTGGTGAAGGCAGCAGATTTCCCTTGAAATGGTAGGAAGGAACACAGGAAATGTCTTATTCCTACTGGAAGCAAAATCTTTTGCTTTCAGCAAGGTAAATGGAGGAAATGCAGGTACAAGGCTGGGGATAGCCAGAAGCTGCATCCATGGTTTTGTCCACCCTGACCTGCTCGACCCTTGCAGCACCAGCCTGGGCCTCTGCAAGTCCCCGAGGGCTTTGTGGGACCCCTGCACCATGGGGCTGAGGCCAGCTGGGGTTTCCAAAGCAGGGTGCTGTGCCAGGCCTGGGGAACGGCAGTTTGAGGGCACCCGGCCCTATGGACAGAGGCTCTGTGAAGTCTCTATCAGCTGGGGTCACCTGCACTCCTTCCCCCATGTTGCTCCCTGCGGTCTGTTGACTTTGGTCCCTTCACAGGATGTTCTTCGAGCCGGTGACAACGCCGTGCGGACACACCTTCTGCAAGGAGTGCCTCGAGCGCTGCCTGGACCACCGGCCCAACTGTCCCCTCTGCAAACAGAGCCTGAGAGAGGTGAGGGCGTGTGTCCTGTGGGATGGAGGCCAGTGGAGAGCTGGGCACTGTTTGCAGTGTGCCCAGAGCTGGGGGGGGAAGGAGCGATGCTCTGATGTTAGCAGCTCCCTGGCACGGCAGTGTCATCTCCACTCACGTGGGAATAGCCAGACAGTTGATAATTAAGACCAAGAGATTCATTTCCACAAGATGCCACAGTGATTTAGTGAGACTGTAAACAGGACTGAGAGGTAGAGAGGGAGAAAGAAGCGGATGCTAATTACTTTTAAAAATGGAAATGGATGGAAAACCTGCTAGCCTGGAGATTTGATTTAATCTTTAATGAAAGGGATTCGGATGAGACCGTGAGGGAAATTAGGTTGTCATACAAGGGCTGCATCACTGTCAGAGACAGGACGCTGGGTTGGACGTGCCCTGGGTCTGAGCCGCATCTAGAGGTCTCAGTGGAGGTGACATCCCATCCTGTTAGATGGTTCAACATCCCTCAGTAGGTTTCATCCCTGACTTTCTCTGATCTAAAATTACCCTCAGGTCCAATAAAAGTGAGCATGATTTAGAGCCTGGCAGGGCCTCAGGGCTCCCCACCTGCTCTTCTCCAACCTATTTCTGGGTCTAATTTCTTTTAGTACCTAAAGGCTGGAAGCTACAGCCCCACCATGCTGCTGCAGGACATCATGCTGGCCACCTTCCCCGCACAGCTGGCCCAGCGCCGGGACCTGCACCGGGCTGAGATGGCAGAGCTCTCCAAGTAAGCAGGGACCTGCTCCAGTGTATGTGTGTGCACGGGCGCTGGGAGGTGCTCCAAGGGGACTGTCCACACCACATACCATTGCTCTGGCTTGGTTCTGCTCAAGTGATGGCTGTCCCATTTCTAGGACCACGGCATGGCAGTGTGGGGTGGGTGCAGACACCCCCAATGGGGTACCTGGAGATAAGGGAGCATCTCTGCAAGGAGCTGTTTTGTGGGCAGAGTCTGCCCTTGGGCTCTTGGTGAGCCAAGTGGAAGCTTTGGTGTTGCAGCATCACTTCCTGGGGTAAAGGGCAGATCTGGCTGGCAGGATCAGCTGATGCAGTGCCCTTGGGATGGGATTTGCTCTGGAAGGTTTCATAGTGATCTCGTTCTCCTGTCCCTCAGCCTGACCAAGAACATCCCCATCTTTGTATGCACAATGTCCTTCCCTGGCATCGCCTGCCCTCTGCACGTCTTCGAACCTCGTTACCGCCTCATGATCCGGCGGTGCCAGGAGACCGGCACGAGGAGGTTCGGCATGTGTATATATGAGAATGGGAAAAGGTGAGCTCCTGGGCAAGGTGTCAGTGGCTTTTAAATAAAGTGTCTGGAAACAGCTTCTGGCTCAGGATGTTTCTGAGCTGTGTGGTTCCCTGGCTGTAACCTACAGCTCCTCTTACTGAGCACTTGAAAATTGCTGTATTTTTCATACTTTGTCCTTAACAAGCTATGAGAGGACATTGGGTAAATGGGCTTTTGTTCGGTGCAGTGTGGCCATCCTTGTGTTCCTTGTGGTACCTCCAGACCTTGGATGGGCTCAATGTCCAGGCTCCCAGCCCAAGTGCTCTCTTAAATACCTATATTTACATGACATATCTGCACCATGCTTCAGTCCTGTTCAAATGAAATGAGATAAATAACATTTTCTGGGCTTTGGGAGGATGTCTCTGCAAGGGATGGTATCTTCAGGACCACTAGACATCAGGGCAGTATAAGGACTGAAGTTATTTTGGTATATGGCAAATCCAAGGGAGTGCAGGCAGTGTGCTCGCTGTTCCCCACCCTCTTAGCAGCAAGTGGTAACTCAACAGTGTTGAGTGAATCTCTGAATTTGCCCCCTCCTGACCAGCTTATTCCTGGGCCTTTTCCTCCTTGGAGGTGGTGCCTTCAGGAGAAGCAGCTCTCCCACCACCCGTATCCCAGCTCAGCCCCTCTCTTCTCTCCCTGGCTCCCTCCAGTTTTGCTGACTACGGCTGCGTGCTGGAGATCCGGCAGATCGAGCTGCTGGCGGACGGGAGGTCCTTGGTGGACACCATCGGTTGGCGGCGGTTCCGGGTGCTGAGCCGCGGACACAGGGATGGCTACAACACTGCGGACATCGAGTACCTGGAGGACAAGAAGGTGAGGGGCAGGGCCAGGGCAAAAGCTTGGGGTGGGACAGAGCTTTGCCATGGACACCTTCTGCATCCCTCTTCCTTCCACGCAGGTGGCTGGGGAGGAGCTGCGGGAGCTGCAGTGCCTGCACGAAAGCACCTACTGCTTGGCTCAGCGGTTCTGTGAGCATGGAGACCTTGCCTCCAGGTATATTTTGATGCAGCATGGACCGCTGCCGGAGAAGGAAGAGGACATCCAGGTAATGCCCCGTGGGAAGGGTGCTCTGAATAGAGAGGGTACCAAGAGAGCCCCTGAAGCAGCACTGTTCCTGCACTAACTGCCCTGCTTGGCCAACCCCAAGATGAGCAAAACAAACTCTGTGTTTCACTCCCATTACCAGCTACGGCACCTCTCACTGAGGGAGATGGAAGGGCTTGTTTGTTAAAGCTGTTGAATGTTTCTTTGCAGTTTTAAGCTGTTCATGGAAACTGAGCACTGAGTTTTAAACACTTTCCCAGAGTCTTTTCCTGAATGAGAACCGAGAAACTGAACTGTCTGGATTTGAAAACACTCGAGAAAAACAAACAAACAAATGGGCAAAGAAACAAACTCCACAGCTCAGTGAGTCTGTGGTCCTTTCTTATTGTGTTCTTTTAAGACAGCCGTAGCTGGCCAGGGGAGAGAAGCTAAGAAGGCAGGACCCAGTTTGCGTATTATAATGCTGTGACAAATTCAGATTCTGAAGAAAAAAAAAATCCCCAAATTTAGCTTTCACTCTTTTAAGAAAGTGTTTCCTGTCTGGATCATTACAAATATGTTCTTGCTGGCTTGTCCAAGGCTGAGGCTGTCCTGGGCAGCAGTCACAGCAACACTGTGCTCAAAATTACAAAATGACTCATCCTCCTTCAGCTGAATTGAGCATTTCCCTCTCAGTTTGACTCAGGTTTTAAAAAAGCCAATTTACAAAAGCAGTGCCCAGTGGTTGTGCCTGCCTGGCCTGCACCTTGCCTTTTGAGTGACGATTTTCACGAAAAGCAATGCCTTAAACGAGGAAATGCACAAGGTATTTCTTTGTGTCTTTTGTATAGACTTTTCCTGGTAAAATCTATATCTGGAGACTCCACGGAGAATGTTTGTCTGGAAATTAAATTAGTTTATCCAGCACTTTTGAGCCTGGACAGACATAAGCGCTGTTCAGAGGAATACCTTAGCCAAAGCTGGCATTGCCATCCTGACAAGAGCAAAAGTTTCCCATCAGCGATGCCGCCCAAAGGCCACGCGTTCCCCTTGCAGCTCCTGACGTGGGGATCTCTCCCTTTCTCCCCTCCAGGCTTTGCCCGATGGCCCGACGTGGTGCTGGTGGCTCATCTCCATCCTGCCCCTTGACCCGTCCTACCAGCTGAACCTCTTCTCCAGCACGTCCCTGCGTGCCCGCCTCACCCAGCTGCAGCGCATCCTGGCCGCCCTGCTGCAGCAGCCCCCCCCCGGCCACCCGCTGCTCGAGCACAACCCCCGGGGCCACGTCTGAGCCCCCCGGCTCCCGTCCTCTCTGCAGGGGAGACCCCCCCAGCCCCTTGGGTTTCTCTGTGTGTTGCCTCGTGGTTTTGCGCGTGGTTTGAGCCTCCCCAAAAGTGGCCTCAGCGATAAGCTGGGCACCCTCTGCCTGGCTCGGTGGGGCCGGTGCTGCACCAGCAGTGACACCACACCATCCACACCGTCTCCAGGAGCTGCTTGGTGACGTGGTTGTGCTGTGTTGTGCCACCAAAGTGGGGACTGGGATAGAAAACTGGGTTGTGTCTCAGGAACCAAAACCACTTGCTGAGGTGGTTCGGTGCTAAGGAGGATTCTCCTTAGGGCAGTGGACCAAGTGCCAATATAGCCTCTTCGTTTTTGAAGAACAACTTAGGGGTTTTGGCAGATGATTTTCGGATTTTCAGGCTTGGGAGTGGTGGCACTGCGAGGCAGAGAGGTCCTGGTGGCTTCCCCCAGCCTCAGGAGCTGATGACTGTGCCTCCACTTATGACTTAATTTCTGTTCCAACAAGAAGAAAGGTTAAATTAATCTGAAGCTCATGGTCCTGCTCCTAACCACCTCTGTGGCCACACAGCAAGGAGATGCTGCTCTCCAAGTGCTCCCAGGTCTGGACGTCCCCTTTCCCACCACTCTGCTTGGTGCTGTGCCATTTTTGCGGTGCCAAACTTGCCAGCCGCTTCCCTGACTGCGGGCTCCACTGCCATGAGATGCTGTGGGAAGGGGGGGATTTGGCAGCATTGGTACTTTTCCTCACACCCAAAGGCTTCTGCTCCTGGGCCTGGCTGGGTTCAGGTTGCACAGTCAGATCTGGGGGCTGAAGGGAGCTGATGGTGTGAGGGGGTTAAACCTGGAAATGGTTTTGTGAGACTTTCTGCTCCTTGACTAGTGTAATTTTCCTGTGTTCAGTGTTTCTTGTGAACTTGCTGCTTCCTCAGGAGAAAATCAGGATCTGAGCTGAGGTCAGATCCTTGCACTTGGGACCCAGAACAGTTCAGGATGTCCCTAAAAAGCACAGGATGAAGTCAAAGGGAGCCAAACCTCAGGGGAGGAGGTAGGGCCGGTGACCGAGGCTGTGAGCCCATGTCAGGGGAGCAAGTGCCTACCTGCAAGTGCCTGGCAGCTGCTTGTCTCTAGACACAGCGAAAAGAGCATCCCCCTGGACAGACCAGCCTTTCCTCCATGGAAATCCTGAACATTTGGATTTTTTGTGTCTCATCTGTAATTTCAGTGGCTTTGGGTTAAATTTTAGGAGTGACCTCCACTTAGTTGTTGGATTAACATTGCTTCCAGAATTTTATCCTTGCTTTTCCCAAAGGCTCGGCAACACATCTAGGGGCGCAGTGGGCTGTTGGGTGTGTATGGGGGAGAGAAAAATCAGGCTGGGGCTACAATGCTCCTTCTTGCATTTGTTGCTGGGCTGAGCCCGGTCCAGGGGGCTCTGGACACAGCTCTGGGGAGGTCCCTGCCCAGGGCCACCGCCTTTCCCTGTCCTGCTCTCTCCAGGAGCGAGAGGTTTCCGTCCCTCCTCTCAGCAAAGTGCCTCCCTGGAGCGACAGTCAGGGGAGGCTGAGGGTTTGCTCCCAGGGACCAGAGTGAGCACAGGGGGGCCGGGGACAGCTCGAAGCTGGATTTGCTTTGGGAAGGGACTCCTAAATCACTCCCATTTGCTTGGAGTACCTTTGGGGATTGTATTGGTATCTGTGCTCTTTGAGTTAAATTAACTTCTAGTCATTGAAATAAAGACCTTTTTGTTGTTGTTTTGTTGCTGGTGTTTAACTTTTAGCAGCTCATTGATGGAAGTGCTTGGGTATGAGAGGGAGAATGAGGACGTGTGAAGAGCTGGCACCCTGGCCTTCAGATAGCAAGTTAGATAGACACAGGGAACATAGTCCAGCAAAAGTGGCAACAAGGGAAAATAAATAAGGTGGTTTTGCTCACAGAAAGCAAGCATGTGAAACAAGGCAAGAGGAATTAGCTTCTGCCCATCATTGCAGCTAAAGGCTTTGGGGAAGGATGGGACCCAGGAGACTAGTATGGTATAGATGCTGACCAGAGCGGGATAACCCTGGAGGGTGTCTGTCCCTCAGATGCTGTGGAGAACAACTGTCTCTGTCCCACCTTTGCAACCACGGGCAGAAGACTGCGAGCCGGAAGCAGGTTTGCTTTTGGCAGCTGACATTAGGGATGAGACGTGTGGGGTCTAACATGAGAGAGTGTCCTTACCTGGAGAGCGGATGGTCTTCAACCCCAAGCACAGGGATGTCCTGCTGAGACAGCTCTCACCTGTCTTGCTCCCTCCTCACCTCTTTCTTCTACCTCCCAAATGTGCCATCCGAAACTCATGGCAGGAAGGGAACTTCCTCTGCCCATCTCTGGTTAGCACCGTGCCTGGGAACCTGGAACAACGGTAGAAGAAAGCTAACGTGTGTCTGTGTGTCCACGAGTCTGCAGCTGGCACCGCATCCTTCTGCCATGTTCCCCTGCTCCCACTAGATGTCAGGAAGAGGCTGAGTGTGGGTGAGGAGGAAGGCACAGGGGAAGGATGTGCAGCATCAGCTGCTGCCAGAGCCCCGGCTGTGGTTTTCTCACCCCCAGCCCCAAAAGCAGCCCCTCTCTCAGCCCTGGCCCTGCACACTGAGTAGGGCTGGACTGCCCCGAGCTCTCCATCAGCACAGAAGTGAAGATGGAGACTGGTCCAGTGCATCACTTGCAATGATGTCCTCTTTCCGAGGTACATGGGGTCTGTCCTGGGAGACCCTCTCACCACTCTGACCAGCGAGGTCTTGTTTGCCCTCCTGGTACTGGAGCAGGGGACTGGGGCAGTTGGGGGGTTGTACTCCTCCTCCTCCTCCTCTGGCCACCCTGCTGGTCACAGCCTCAGCTCAGAGGTGAGAAATGAGGCAACTTCTTGTCCCAGCACACATCTGGGACATAACGGTGTCCCATGACCCTTTGCAAAAGCAGACCTGGCATCTCACAGCCCCACTGGGACGATGCGTTTCTTTACTAAGTAGTTGGGATCTGGATAGGGGCAGCTCAGAGGGACCTGGTCACATCCACACTGCCACTCTCCCAGCCCTGCCTCAAATGTCTACTTTGGCAAGGGAACCCCAGCATCTCCACCATCAGGTGGGACTGCGAAATGGATGCTGGGCTCATCACTGGCTCCCATCAAACCATCCCCTCCTGAGATGCACTTCCCTTCAAGATCAATTTTGGCAGCTTTTTGGACCCAGGCTGCTGTGACCTGACTGTCTGTGAGGGCACAGAGGACCCAGGGTGGCCAGGAGGGGCTCCTTCCCCATCTCCAAGGACTCCTACTACAAATCATCCACCATGAGCCCATGGAGAGGCCAGATCTGGTCCTGCCTGGTGCCGCCGAGGCTGGCAGCTACGGGCACATTCAGCCACTCTGCCCCAGGCTCTATGGCAACACATGTGGCAGCTTCACCTCCAAACCAGCAGCCACATCCCTGGGGAGATGGTCCATCTTTGCACAGGCTCTCAGAGGCACTCAAGGTCCAAGGAGATATGAGCTGCCCAGCTGCACCTCACAGGAGCTCTGACCCTCTGGCACCACTGCGTTTCGCTTTGTGCTTCTCAGGCTTGTTTCCTCCCTGTATTTTTCCATCTCTGTGTGAACTCCTCCCCTGCACATCCCAACAGTACCTAGTAATGATTTCTGGCCTTTATGTAACCCTTGTCATCGGAGCTTTTCAAACAGACATCTCCATCTTTCGCTGGATTTTACAGGCAGGAACTGGGGGTGGAAAGAGGCAAGGTGTCGCCCAGGGTCACCCAACAAGGTCCCTGGTAGTCAGGGGACCACTCTCCAAATGGGTCCCTCTTCCCACCCCATCCAGCCCACACCTCTGTGGATACTGAGACATATCCTGCACCTGTGTTTTACATCTCTGGGCACGTGTAAACCAGCAATAGCACTGCTCCCATCATCCCAAAACACATTCCCCAGCTCCCCTGACTTCCTCTCCAACCACACCGTTTCCTCCCCTCCCATTCAGCACCTTCAGCTCGAGACATAGGTGAAAAGCTTCCCTCACCTAATAGTGTGGGCAAGCAATTATCTAAAGTGGCAAGTAATTAATACAACAGGTGTCAGACAGCACCTCGTCTTTCTTTAACAAATGGTGCATTTCCAAACTAATTAGACCAGCTGGTACTTGAGATAGTGGAAAATCAACACGAGATTGTTCGAGCTGAGATCTTCTCTAGCAAGGAGTACAGTACATGTTAAGGTTAATGAAGGTGGGAAGAAAAGGAAAAAAACCAGCACCTAATTGTTTTCCATCCTTTAGCAATACCAGCTGGTGCAATGAAAGATTGCATTGTTCCTGCCATTTTTTTAAAAAAAAAAAAAAAAGAAAGCAATGAAGACAGATGTGCCATCTCTTTCAAGAAAACTCACCCACGGGATGTATTCAAAGATAGAAAATGACAAGTGATGAAAAAACGACTCAAAGCCACTGCTGGAGCTTTCAAGCAGGACCTGCCCATCTCCCTGAAGAAACGGCCCATCGCTTCCTCTGGCCAGGCTGTACCTGGTGTGGAATCAGTCTCTGTCCTTTACAGTGCAGAGCAGGGTGATTACAGACACATGCTGAAGACAACCCGGAGCAGAGATCAAGTGGCATTTTGGAGGTCCTTCACTAGCACATCCCCAAGTTGTGCTGCGCACAGGAGCTGTGCAAAGCCAAACACTGATCCAAGTAGGAGCAGGAAACCTCGGAAGATACAACAGGTAGCACTGTCTCAGCACGACCAGGGGTCATTTAGACCTTCAGGAAACAGATTTACTGGGGCAGACTCTTCCTACGGGCTTTATAAAACCCATTTGGGCCCATCACACCAACGAGGCTGCCAAGCTGCAGCTGGGGAGCCCTGGATTTGGGGCAGCTGCGCAGGGTTGCCTCCCATCTCTCCCACACCACCCGATTTGGGACCAGCTTTCAGCCCCACAGAGAGCACCTGCAGGATGAATTAACCCCACCCAGTGTGTGACTGCCCCCAGTCCCACAACAGCGACACACCTGAGGCTGAGCAAGAAGCAAGAGGTGCAAGATTACCCTCAACACCGCTCTCTTCAGCCCCTGCCATAGCAGGGTCCAGGTGAGACCAAGTCCCTTCATGGCACAGTGACACAGAGAGCCATCACTAACAGCTCTCTTGGGGGCTGTCAAAGTCTTGATGAACACCAATTATCCCAGGTGTGTAGGACTGTAAGAGTCAGAGCTGGCAGCTGGGAATGGGGAGATGTTTGCTGCAGCAGGTGGGTGCAATGGGCACTGCCTGCTCGGTGAGGTCTCCCTCGATGTAGGGCACCACCACCCAACCTAAGCAAAGCTCAGCAAAGTAACCATCATCAATACTGAGTCAAAACATGCCACCTTGGGGAAACAGGGAGATTATATAGGGATATATATGTATATATACTGTCCTCTTGCCTGAGTCTTTACCCACAGCCTATGTCCCCCAAAAGTGCCCATCGGTGATTCGGTCTCTCCCTGCCCTGTGTTCTCCCTGTTGATTTCTGGTTTCACAAAACTGTTTCAGCCCAGGCAAAATATTTACAGGGCTGATTAAACGTCGAGGAAATGAGAAACGTCTTAAAAGTGTGGAACTTATATAAATACAGCACTATTAAAATAAAATGTGACTTTTAGCAAGGATAGCTCTTTCAGCTGTGCTGTGTTTACCTTAATTGTTTTCCTCCATTAATTACAGTTTGAAAGGGGGACTTGTGCAAATTGAAATAAATTAATCGAATTTGTTTAGAGTTTTGTGTGGCTGGCTTATGGGGATTGCAATTAAGCCAGTATGTTTGTGGTATTAAATTACATTGCCTAGGTCTGTTCCTCCCTTTTCAAGCACTAGGAACGTGAAAAGACAGGAGTCAGTGACAATTAGAAGGTAAACAGGCAGTGTGAGCAATGGTTATTTTAGCTTCTCTGCCTCAAGAATCTCACTCCTTGCAAGTATTAAGGCTCATCCCTTAATAAATGCAGCCCAGCTCTGTGCAATGAAAGATAAAAAGAAGATGGTGGAGTGGAGACCAGGGCGCATCTCAGCTCTGCCCTGGCAGTGGAAACAGCGACGTGGGTGGGAGTTTAGTCTGATTCTCCAGGAAAATTAGGCTCCATGACTCAGCAGCCTTGCATGTGTTCTTGCTGGTTCCCACCAGCAGCTGCCCAGTACCACCCACATTTGACACAGGGGAAGAAGCTTCCAGATATATTGAGGTCCTGACAAGGTCTGTGAAGATGGGCAATGAAACATGAGAAGAGGCGAAGAGAATTGCATCTGCTGATGGGGAGAAGGCACTGCTCATCCCTTATTAGATACCAGAGAATCCACACCACAGTCTCTTTCCAGGTTAGTATTCAAGAGGAAATCTGGCTTAACTGGTGCTGTGTATGAGCCAGTCTGCTTTGCTCTCATATCAAACCAGCCAGAGGAGTGGGCTGTGTGGGAATTTGCTCCGAGACCCTTTTGCCCCACGGAGAAGCACAGCCACACTTTGGGAGGGATTTTCACACGAAGTAAGGAGAAAAATGCAGTTTTCTCCCTAGAGAAAAAATAATTTTTGGATGAGAAAGAAGAGAAAAAAAATCCAAATTTCAGTCTTCAGAGCTGCACTGCCCACCCAAGATGACTCCTTGAGGACGATGCTTGCAGCACTGGCTGGAGGGATGGCTCCAGGCAGGAGGTGAGGAGGGTGCACCAGAGCTACGGGGGTATGTGGAGACCCAGGGAACCTGCTATTCAGAGACGCGGCCAGGGGGTAAGGCACTTGATTCTCTCTCTTCTGCCTTGTGGCTCATTTATCAAACCACAGAGTGTTCAAAACCCACCTGCTGTCACTTCTCTGCAAATCCTTGTCCCTCCGCTGCTGCCCTGAGCCACCCTCAGTCCAGCAGACTTGTTGCTGGCTCTGTGTAACTAGTAAAAAAAAAAACCAAAACATTCTTGTGCCCCAAGAGAAGCAGATTCCTGCAGGGAGCCCTCATTGGCATTGCTGTGCAGAACAGCCCTACAGCATCCTCACCTCCTCCCGCTGCTCTGGGCACTGCTGGGAGGGCAGAAGGACGGCAGCCTCCTCCTGGTCAGCAAATATGGGGCGGGCAGGGATGCCCGGGACAAGCAGTGTCTGGCAGTTGTGAACCTCTTCATCTGGCCATTGCCTGTGACCGAATGATATATGGAGTGGCTGGGCTGCAATAGGATTTCTACCCAGAATATTGGCTGGATGATAAAGGAGTCTGTCTGCAGTGATAATTGCACCATAAATAGCACTGGGTTCGGCAGTGACGAGTGAGGCATTAAAAATCCTCACCCTTTGGATTCCTCCCACTTCCTTCCATCTTCCTGACTGCTAACAAGCCGGAAGAATAGCTCTTTGGTTTTCACCAGCCGCAAGAGGTTTATTGCGTTCAGATGCAGCTGGGCACCTTCCTCCCCATAAATCTTAATAGTGAAAAAAGAGACAGGAGGGGAAAAAAAAAACACAACAAACCAGCTAAATAGGGTGATTACTGAAAAGCAGCAGGTAGGGCTGTGTCGTGGAGCTGCATCTGTCCCTCTTTATTCTCTCCGCTCTGAGGACAGCACCGTCCTGCTCCCCCTCCAGACTTCCCCTGGCTCTTTTGGGGGCTCTCGTGGGGGTAACCATCCGCTTTGCTCCACTGATGGAAACTGAAAACCTGCCAGCTAGCCCCAAACACTGAAAAATGAGGAGCTTAAACTGGGGAGTGCTGTAAATGTCAAGACTGGAAAGGAATATAATGAATATTAAGAGATTGGAAGCCCTCTCTAGCTCCTTGCTTTTCGAGCCTGCAGAAAGCACGTGGACCCTCGTATTTTCTTCCCAAAGAAAAGCTGGGAAATGGATCTGACTCCACTGGCACCTTAACCTGCTCTTGAACTCCAAAAGATACCTTAAAAACAGGAGTTTTAACCTTAAAAACTCTTTCACTAGGGTTTCTCACATCACACTGAAATCCACCTGCATTCTGTCCTCCGGGCAGATTTATTTACTGTTCATGACCAACCACCAGGTACTTGGGGAGTGTGATATAAATTGAAAACATACCCAGGACTGAATGGAGGCATCTCCTCATCAAATTTTATTCATAGGTCAGTGAATTGCTGCAGCAGCTCTTCTTTTTCTTATATGCAGTGCCCTGTTTTGCTGAAAATAACTAAAAAAAAAGTGAACTGCGTAGTGCAAATCCTCTTTATAGCCCTTGCAAATTTCTGGCCAGAAGTTAAAGCTGAAGAAGTCTGGCATGATGTACCCCAAATACTGGGAAAAATCTTATTCTTCGGTCCCAGGTCCCAGCTCAGGCTGAGGGGTTATAGCATCCCATGGTGAACATCTCTGAGTGGAGGGAAATGCTCTGCCCTGCTCCCAGTGGGTTGGAAAACTTATGTATTTCAGAGAGACAGGATGTGACCCGCCTGCTTCTGAGGAATGGCTTGAGCTGTCCCCATCCCTCTGGCCAGGCTTTGCCTCAAGGTCACAGCCCCTTGGCCAGTGCCCCTGGCTGCACATTCTGCAGCACAGAGATGCCGCGGATGGTGCGGCTGGAGTGTTTCCCCAGCAAGGGATGCAGGCGGTGCCGTTAGGCTGATGCAAACTCCTGGCTTTAGCTGGTGCGTGCTGTCAGAGCTCTCGAGCAGCGGGATGAAAATCTGCGCTGGTGGAGCATCCTCCACTGACAGTCACTCCTGGCACCGCTGTCAGGACACCGCTCCACGCTCTGCCCATCACAGGCTCTTTGGGGCAGAGATCCCTGAGGATCCTGCTGGGGCTGCTTACCGGGCTGTCTCCATCACCACTCCTGACATCGCTCAGACACACTGCTATCACTATTGGTTTTCTAGGAAGATGATTACTTTTTTTTTTTTTTAGAATTTTGAAAGATCGAGAACAGGAAAGTTGTTTTGCTTCCCAGGTATTTTATCAAGTTTGCACGAGTAACTGCAGTAGGGAGAAGGCAAGTTTTATTCTTAAATGGGAAAAACGACACTTAGAAAGTAATTTTTAAAGGCATTGAGAAAAGCTGGGGGAAATCCGTCCCCAGTGCTCATGTTGCAGCAGTACCCTTCTCATGGATGGCTGGGCAGCACTGCGTCTCATGCTGGCACGTAAGAAGAGAAGCTCTCTCTTTTCTGTGTGCATTGCAATGAAGGCTGCTAAGCAGGCACGAGCTTTTCAGCTCTTGTACAAATCCATAAGCTCCCCCAAACCTTCCTCTTCCATGCACGTAACAAATCCAAAAGCCAAATATAGAGTATGATTTTTCATCCTTTTTTTTTTTTACCCTTCTAGAGTGTTTGAAGCAAAACTATTTACCCTGTTTAAGCTTAGGATTTGCAAGTTTAAAGCTTTCACAGTTCCAGGTGCACCCAAAAAGATAAGAGAGCTAGGAGGTGCACTGCTGTACTTAAAAATAAATAAATAAAGTGATATTAATTCAAAGCTATTTCCTAATTCTCTGTGTTTCTCCATTATCTACTGCTGTTATTATATTGACCTCCTATAAGCTGACATGGGATAGCACAAAACCCTCAAAACTACAAAAGCAATGACCATCCTTTGGCTCTACATTTTCTTCTTGTTTTTCTTCCTTTTTCTCTCTGTGATGCAGCAGCAGAAGTGAGAGCAGAGATTTCACAGCTCGGCGGGCAGGAGGTCCCCGTTAATGAACACGGCAGCAGAGGAGCGGGTGAGTTTGGGGAGGCGTAACAGTGATTTGATGAAGCTGGACACCCCAAAAGCTTGGGACCAGGGAAGGAACAGCTGTGCAGAAGAGAGCGGTGTGTTCCCCTGCACCGGCTGCTGCAATGGGGCTGCTCCTCTGCCCATGCTAACAGCTGCAGCACAGGCGGTGTGGCACGGGATGTGCCACCAGATCCCCGTCGGAGGTTGTTACTGGGATTCCTGGCAGGTGACGCAAAACCTGACTTGATAAACCAGATTCCAGTGTATACTCGGCTGGACACAGGGCGAGGGAAAGAACCAACACAGGTTTTCAAAATATAATGAGACGGAAGAAACAGCTTGGGAGTCGAGGGATCTGTGCTGTGCGTGGCTCAGTGGAAAGAGGCAAGTCAGGGCTTTGTGGGAGAAGCTTTGGGAGAGGGAGGCCGGGGCCAAGATGAGATTAATTAAGAAGCAAGAGCTGCCCAGACATGGCTATTCTTGGCTGTTCTATTAGGAGGGAGATTACTGCTTATGGTTCCTCAAAATGAGCTTTGAGGCAATTAAACAGGCTGTAACGATGGGTCCCTCCTTGCTCAGAGGCGCTGCTTCATTCAGCACACCTGGCACAGGGGTGGATTTATGAGGATGGATGCTCCAGGTATGGAGAAGCAGGATATCCTCACAGGAGCTGTGCTGGCCCCCCCGCAATGAAAAACTGCCTCCCCCGAGCTCTGTGCCCTGCTTCTGCCGGCCTGTGCCCTGGCAGTGGCTCTGCTTGTGCCAGCTGAACAGGCAGCTCTGCCTCCCCCTGCCTGCTCCAGGATGGACTGGGAAGTCCAGTCCGTGCGAGGGTGGGGAGGTGGGGAGCTGGCACACAGCATCCTGCCGCCGGCATCCCGGATCACTGGCCAAGACACACGGCTGGTGCACCCACACGCCTGCGCCTGGGTGGGCACAGCAAATACAGCCAATTCTTAGCAAAAAAGAAAACCCAAAACCTAACAACAACAACAACATCACCACAACCAGGCCCACATGATATTTCTGTAGCTGTAACAGACGAAATCTGTGGTTTGGAGCTGAAATAAGGTGTCAATGTTTGTCTCTGAGAGTTAAAGATTTATGGAAATGATAGCTGGATTTTAGTCCAGGTCAGGAAAAACATCCCTTCTGAAAGTTTTTTTTTCCTTGCCTTTATTTTTGAAATTCGTTCACTGCATTTTATCTTGTCAGATTTCTTTCTCTCCAAAGCTCAATACCACCCACAGCACTGAGTACTGCTGATCTCTGGCTCTCTGTCAAATCCTCTTCCCTTCAGGGAGATGGAAACTAATCAATGAGGAATATTAAACAATATGAAAACCGCAATGATTTAACATTTCCCACAAAGGTCAGAGTCCCCTGGCAGCTCCTCAGTAACACTGAGCTGAAGGTGGCACCAGGAGATGACATATCTCAGAGATAAGCTCTCATTCCTCTGTTTTCTGCAGGAAATCTTTTCTTATGTGAATGAAAAGATCCTGCTGCTGAGCAAGCTCAGGCTGGCCAGGCTCCTGGGCTTGTGCTAGACTGAGATTAGTTTTTCCCGGTGCTCATGGGGAGACAGGGGTGTCTCAGCCCTATGTTTGCAGCTGTGGGTTCACAAGGGCACAGGGTCCCTCTGTGGCACGTTCTTGCTTCAGTGCCTTTGCCCTGTCTGAGAGTGTCCAGAGTTTTGCTGCAAACAGGGTGACACATTCAGGTGACCCCAGGGATGATCAGCAAAGATTTTGGGATCCTTCAACTGACCAAGTATAACTCATCTGCCCAACAGCCTCCGGATGCCTGAGGCTGGGGGAGGGCTCATTGGATTTTTTAACCCAGATTTAGCTCTGGGTTCAGGTCTTGATTTGACACCTTACCTTCTTCCCATGGGCGAGTGGTGTTGGGATGCAAGGAGGGCTCTCGGGACTCACTGCTCAAGGGAAGGTGCAGGATGCAGCCCAGCCAGCCCATGGGATCAGGTGTACCTATTGATCATAGAAAAGGAATAAGAATATCAATTCTGAAGTTATACCCACATGTCCATTGTTTTTCTCTCTACAATTCATGGTCCTATTTCTGTGTCAGCAATGAGAATTTTAAAGAATCCCCAGGTGGATATTAAATTTCTGTTTTGGCATCTGTTTTTTTGAGCAATATTACAAGTCACTTCTCACTGGGGTCAGGACTTCTGCCCTGTACAAGGATGATGATGACACTTACCTTTCACTTCTACAGCTATTAATATGAAGCGGCTGATAGCGTTTAAGCACCAGTGTCAGCTAAGAGACTTCCCTAAGCGAGTCCCGTAATCAGTGGATCCTTGTTTCTGTTCACATAGCAAACCTGGTTAAAAATCTAACTCATTTCGAGCATCACTGGCAGGGCTGAAAAGATGCAGATATAGTGGTTCAATCCAGACAGCGTGCTCCAGATTCTTTCGTATTTAAGTTTGAACAAAGGTTTGTTAAAAAAACCCACAGCAATTAGCATCAGTGAGAGAAAGAGAGGAGCGGAAAGGCCCTTGAACAATGCCAAGCTGCAGCAAGACAGAGCCCAGTGGATGGAAGCTCAAGGAGCCAGGATGCTTTGGAAATTGCTGTGAGCCATTGCATTTTGCATTCCAATTATTTTTCTCAAGTGCATAGTTAACTCACGGTAGTTGGCCCCCATCGAGTTTCTTGACAAGCAATTTATTGTTAGAAAGGATGAAAATCAGCAGGTGCTAATTCCATCACAACCTCCTTTCCCATCCCAAATCCTCCCATCTTCTTCATTTGCTCCTCTTAATAAGATTTAGTATGTCGCTACTGCACCAGGTTGCACACCACGGTTATGAATTTAATGCGTAAAGTTAAATGTAAACAGGATTAAAAAAAACCTCAGTAATTATAAAACACTTGAAAGCATTCTCCCTCCCCCACTTTATTTGCAGATTCTTCATTCTGCCTGTCTTGCACATCCAGGTATTGCATTCATTTCTTGGGGGTAGTTTAAGTCACTCTAGACATTTCAGCCAAAAAGGAGCATTAATACCTACAGTGAAAGTGGCAGGAGAAAATGGCAAGTTTTTGCCTTTATTCAATGGGAATGGGAGAAGGAGTGAAAGCAGACTTCATTAATCTAAATTCAAAAATGTCAGGTGAAGTTTTGTCTCCTTAGAACCAAGGACAAACATTTCTTAATAATTCTGTGACTTCAGAAAAAGACAAAACCCACACACTTAAGTGCTTTTACCTGAGCAGAATTTGACTGTCAACCTGCACTCCTCGATAATGTGCTGTTATAATCTGGGAATTTTTCTTTTGAAGGCTTTCAGAATCAGCAGAAATATTTAATTATCCATCTAATTTGGAGCAACACCAGTTCTGGTGGACGAAAGTATTGGGAGGATCATCCCCTTGGATCTGCCCTCAGCATCTGGAAATAAAGACAGATTTTCCATTGGGTGCTCAGATCCTTCTTAGTGCTGCTAAACGACGGTAACTGAAATATTGTATATTGGTGGAAATATCTGTCATCAAACCATCACAGCCTGTGAAGGCAACTCAAGTTGTTCGACCCACTGACCTCCTGTGGGAATGGTGGTTTCTGAAGACAACACACTTTCTTCTTCAGTTTCTGTCAGGAGAAAAGAGAGATTTAGAAACATCAATTAGATGGAATTGGGGGGACATTAAGGAAAATCCAGATCTGCCTTCAGGCTGCACAAGTTAACGGGGATGCTGCTTAAGGATGCTCCTCAGTGGATGCGGAAATTTCATTTTGACAGCACTCTGCAGCAGAAGGTTGATTCACTGTGTGTGCTCACACCGGCCAAAGTGCCCTGCAGAGCCTGCCCCGTGCTCCTGCTGCACACAGGGCACCTGTATTTCGGGGTTTGTGTAGCTGTATTTTGAAGCCTTCTAAGACAAGCAAGAAGAGCTTCAAGCTTGCTTTAAGAACACAGGTAAGTCACAGAACTCAAAGTCTCGGCTGGCGGGAGGAACAGCTCTGTTTGAAGGTGCCCGGTGGCTGCTGCTAGACCAGCACTGGGTGCAGCATCCCCTGGGATGCTCCAGCGGCAGCTCCCACCCTGCCACCGCCTCCCATCGCCTTAGCACACCGCCACCAGCCACCGCAGCAGTCACGGGCTGGCTTGCAGGAAAGCAAGGAGCTGGCTCAGCCAAGCCAAGAGCTGCTGAAAGGCACAGCGTAGCGGCATCACCGTTTCGTTTTCTAATTTGTCTGAAATCTCAGCGGGCTGACACCTTCTAATTTGCTGTTTGTTGCCGCTCTCCTAGAAGTCCAGCTGATCGCTCTGTTGGTGCCAGCAGATCAATCTCGCAGAAACAGACTTATTTTTCTTCTAGTCTTGAAGAGGTTAGTTTTCCAAACATCTGCGCTTACCTGCTGAGCTGAGCAAGATTGCTCTCTCTATTCCGTGCTGCTCTCACATGCTGCCGAGCACATCCTCAGCCTAGGACAGGGCTGGAAGAGAGCCTGGAGCCTGGCCCAAAGGTTCAGTTTTTATGTATGTGGTGGTACTGGTGGGCGAGCAGCAAGGGAGAAGCACACCGAAAAAAAGAAGTCCATAGAGCTATTTTCAATGTCATTAGTTTTATAGTTGTATTAAATTGAGTTTGAATGGCCAAGATGAGTTGTGAGAGGGACATAGGACGGGCTTGCCCAGAGCAGCCAGGGAAGGACACGTTGCAGCCCAGCACTGCAGTGGTGGGGCTATCCCACCTCTCACCCTGGGGGATCTTTTAGGACCTCCAAATCTAAAGCCCTGCAAAATCCATCTCCCTGAGAGTATTTGCGTATCGCAGTCTGTGCATACCTTGCAAAAGGAACTTATCTGCCATATTCCAGCTCTGCCACTGTCCCTCTTACTGAGCACAAGCCACACGTTACCCTTCTCTTTTCCACTGCCCAAGTTCCGTGCTGGACTGCTGGAGCACTTGTAGCACCCTGCTCTGTCCTTGGGGAGCAGGAGCTGCTCCAGCTATGTGCATTCACGATGTCTCGTGGCACCTCTGTAGGGCACAGAATACGTTTTGCATGTAAGATGTCATCCGGCCTTCATGGGACCCTCTTTCGAAGGGAAGCAAGTGACCTTCTGCAGCCCTGCCAGAAAAGAGCTCAAATGCTGCATGGGGTGGTGGGGAGTGGGCAGGGAGCAGCCCCTGCTCATCCCCTTCTTTTTCTCAGCATCCTCACTGACTCCAGTGTATTACTAACTCAGCAAAGCTTTGCTCCTTTTATCTTAAGAACGGTTAGGGAAGAAATATCCTAGAAACCCAAGAAAAAAATCTCATGGAGGAAGAGCACTTAATTTAGTACTATTTTAAAAACAAGTAATTATTTCCTCAACATCAGAATTTGCTGAAAGCACTCCAAGTTCTGTTTCGCGAGTGCCGTGGAACAAAATAATTGTGCAATTAGTAATGCATCTCACACTTGGTGAAATGAAAGATTTTTTTTACTTTCAACAAGTACAAAATGTAACGTTTTGCTTTTCCATGGTGGGAAAGCGCTGGCCATTCCTTCCCCCTCCTCCCTATTTTAAGTGCATTGCAGTATGTAATTAATAAAGATAATAATAGATATCCTCCACAAAGCAGAAGGAGAGAGATGTGAATGGCACAGGCACAATGTGGATAGCTTGGGATTGCCAGAGCAGCCAGCAGCTTCCAAATATTAATTATAGCTCTCTGAGGAGGAGCTGTGTCCTCTCCAGCCCTTCCCTTCCTGCTCCCAGGCACTGCGAAAGTGTGGCCATTCCCCCAGGGTCAACCAGCAGATAGATGGCCAAGCCAGGATGGGAGTCCAGCTGCTGCCAGCACAGGGCTTGTGCACACAGCCACAAGCTCCCAATTGCATGAGAAGGATGCTGTTAATTCAGTGACTGAAGCAATGTTTCTGTATCTCTAGCATCCAGCGCTCAGCACTCACAAGGGACTACTAGCCCAAGCACATTAACAAATGCCCCCTCGACACTGGCCTGGCCCATGGGAAAGGCTCTGCCATAACTTGCCTCTCTTGTATTTAGGGAGACAAACAAAACTGTTGTCTGGGTGATAGCATCCTCCCACCCTACCAGATAAACAGCTTTCCCCTTCTCTTCAGCTTGCAGCACATTGAGCCTGCTGCTGTGATGGGAAGCACTACCAAATCCCTTTCTTTTTAAAAATATCCTCCCTGGCAACATCCCTCTCTCCCAGCTGCTGAGCCACGGTGGGATGGGAGAGGCAGTGGGGTGGCTGGGGTTATTGTGGCATGGAGCATCCGTACATGTGGGATGCAGGAGCATCACCCGTCAGAGCTATGCCTCAATGAGAGCATGGCATCACCGCTGCCCAAACCCCGTGAGTGATGAGCGACCAGGGTACTGCAAGCAGCAGTGGGGAGGGGAGCAAGGCAGGGCAGGAGCTGGGCACACCTGTGTATGAGCTGCACTGACAGAGAGAGGTGCAAGCTCACACATAGAGCCCAAGCCAAGGGTTGTGCTCCAAACAGTGACACCAGGGAAGCGAGTCCAAGCATGGGGCCTGTTGGGCTCAGCCCTCGGTCATTCCTGGTGCAGGTCCAGACGTGTTGACCTTCAGCTGCAAATCAGTGCTGTGCAAGCAAATTGACTTAATTATACATCTTTAAATTGCTTACCGTACCCAGTTGAGCTCTGAGAAGGCCAGTGGGAATTTAATTCTGGAGATGCTTCTCTGTCGTAGGGGTTCCTGGGGCATCTCTGTAGCCATCCTTCATCCTTCTCCCTTGCACCCTCAGGCTCTGCTGAGCCTGGATGCTCTGTCGGCTGTTTCCATGGCACGCTGGTGTTTTGGAGGCAGGGCAGGGAGGGCAGCCTGGCAGGGATGTCAGCGGGGGCTTTTTGGTGCATGCTAACGAGATGGCACCTAGCAGAAAACGGAGCCAGCAGGAATGGGCAAGTGGGAGCCAAGAGCAGCTTATCGCTCCTCCACAGAAAGGGACTCTCGCAGAGACGGTGGCTGCTACATAAATAAATAAGGCAAACATCAAACACCTTGACTTCCTGCAGTCCCTGGCATGTGTGCCTGCCCAGGGCTCGCAGTTGCGTTTCTCCCCCAGCCACTGATTAACAGAATGGCTGTTCTGATGCAGGGTGCTGCAGGCAGGCAGACAGCAGTGGCTGGGGGTGCTGAGATTGCTTTTTGCCCAAAACTAAATTGCCTTGGAAATTAAACACTGCTGGAGTCACAGAAGAACCAGAGTCCTGAGGGCCAGAGCATGGCCTATCGATGTGATAAACGGCCCATGAACTATTTTTCCCTGATAAGAAAAGACTTGTGCCAAGAGAGGGCTGGAGGACAGGAGACCTGAGGTGCTTGGACCATGCTGGATTTGAAGCCAAAGGCAATGAGAGTGTAGGACATGATGTGACTGGTGCTGAGCATCCCCTTGTGCCTGCTAATGTGGGTTGCCAAGTAACTGCTGAAATAACAAAACCAGAACAAAATCTCTCCCTAAAATGGTCTTTTTTGGCATAAGAAGGGTGCAGGCCACCCAGTGGCAGCCACCAAGCAGGCAGGGACACTCTTGCCTTGGTCGTCCCTGTGTGAGCTGCTGCAGGGCAGCGTTTGCTGGGAAGCGCTGGGAATGGGGGTCACAAATGGGGTGCAAGGGGCTGGGTGGAGAGCGGAGAGTGCTCTGTGCTTCCCTGTGTGGGCTCCTCTCCTGGGCTTTGTCCCCAGCGCAGAGCTGGTGGTTGGGACATGGTGTCTGACTGGTTTGCCCAAGGTCTGTGTGAGTCTGGGCTGCAAGGCAGCCATGTTCTCCTCTATTTTTGTAAGAGCTCAGAGAAATGCGCCCTCTTGCCCCCTCCACAAACACACATGCACAGTGCTTTGCTTCTGCAAGCACATGGAGCGGGGCTGGTGTCAGCAGAAATGGTCTGTCCTCTTTGACCTCAGCATCAACAAAGGCCAACTGAGTAAAACTAATACCTTCCCTAAAGACCAAGAGATACAGATATTGCTTGAATCTTAGGGATAAACCAGAATTCTAAACCTGAGAGGGTACTAAGAGGCAAGGAGACAACTGGAGATGTGGCAGGTGAGCTGCCAGATGGCTGTATGCCCATCACACCAGGCACTGGCCAGGAGACCCCTCCTTTTGACATAGAAGCACAGCCTACCCAAGTGAGATCAGGTCTCCAGGCAAGGAAACATATAACAGGAAAGACAGGGACGGAAGAAATGGTCACAGGAACCATATAAAGACAGGAGAAGGAGAAGGCTGGATAAAGAGCCCTCAATACAAAAGTCTCCCTGTAGCATTTCTGTGCTCCGTGGAGGCAAACAGAGGCAGTAATACCTCTTCACATGGCTACCAAGCATTGTCTACAGAGGCTGACCAGCTTTCCTTCCCTCTGGATGGGAAGAGCCAATGCTGTGTTGGTTACCTATCCAGGACCTACTTTAAGGTCTCTTTTTTCCCAAATGCTCTGCATAATTTTGGGTTCCTCAGCCTATCCAGGGCAAGTTCCTCATGTCCTTCCCCTTGCTACACTGTCCACTTTTAGCTTGAAGATCACCTCACCTGACTCCTGTGCTGGTCAAAAGCCAAGCTGCATCACACAGTCTCCTGTTTGGTGTTCTAGGAAACTTTTGTTGGCTCCACAGATTGTGTTTCAGGCCTGATGTGAAGCTTCACTGCAATCCAATCAAACCAATAGTCCCTGAATGGCCATTCCTTTTCTGGAAAACCCACTTCCAGTGGTGTTATCACTTCAGTAGACTCAGAGGAGAAACCTGATGAGGCACCTGAGGATTTTCGTGCTAATGAGTGCCAGTACATAATCAGTTCCTCACTGCCTGTGTTTCACCTGCCTGTGCACAAAATCAGTGATTTCTCTTGTAAGAACTCCTTCATTCCCCATCTCTTAACCATCCTGGAAGTACCAGATAATAAAGAAGTGGAAAGAAAAAAGAAAGATTTTTGCCCCAAATTAAGAGATAAGTAAAAAAAAAAAACACCAGAGATAATCTGTGCCTTTCTTCCAAGGGGTTTGTGCTACTTTATGCACTTTTGAGATGAGCCATAAGAGAATGGGAATAAAGATCATGATCTCCATTGTACAGCTAACCAGGAATACCAGGTGACTGAGAGCTCAGAAAACCTGTTCAAGGTTTAAGAGGGAGCTAGAAGGACTGAAATATCTTGAGAGATTCCCATCTGATTACAGGAAAGTTGAGCACCCAGTTAGTGCATTGCCTTCCCACGGCCAAGCTTCAGCAGTGATAAAATCCACCTGTTTCTCCTCATCCATAAAAAACCCCAAAACCTTTTTCCAGAAAGACAATCCTAGCAGTGCTTGTCCCTCAAGTGGTTGTTATCAATGGGTGGTGAGGAGGATGAATTTAACCTGATGATAAATTTATGTCTAAGATGCTTTCCCAGAAGGTTTGCAGAGGAGTAGGCAACCTGCTCCTTGGTCTTGCTTGATATCCACCTGCTTGCTGTTCTCCACAACATTTTGCCTCTTCAGATCATCAACAACAACAAAAATTATCACAGGACTGTACTTGGAGCGTAAACACTATTCTGAGTGACTCTGTGTAATGATGCATGCCTAGTGCTGCGTGCTTGGACTGACCTCCATCCCACCTCCCTCCCCATGCCCTTCCTTCCAAAGCAAGCTGGGCTTATTAGTCTCCTTCTAATGATGCTCATTCTCTCTTCAGTTTGTGGAAGGAGGGTGAAAAACAGAGGGTCATCTTTTGTCTTTCAGTCTCTTTAAGTCTTGATGTTCCTACTTATTTCCCTGCTTCCTCTCCTACCCTTGCATGCCACCACCCTTTGATGAGCCGCACTTATTAAATACTGAAGGGGATTTGCCACGTGTCACTTTTAAGGGTCCAGGGGCAGGAAGCTTTAATTGCTGGATTTTTCACAGAGGGTGTTAAAATTTATTAAAGTCAGTTTCTCTGATTTCCCTTTAATGAGATGACGACTGTGTGCAGGAGATAACATTAGGTTCAGTTGGTGGGAAACTCAGAGAGATGTTTTAAGTAATCAGACCAAGAAAGAGGAAAAAAAAGAAACCCAAACCTGTGCTAGATCTCGTGTCTTAAGGACTGTATTTGCAACTTAATTTAAAGGTAAGAAAATGAGATCATTCTCCAAACATTATAGCATAGCCAGTGATTTCCTTTTTAAAGGGCTTTCCTTGGGTGGACTTTCGGGGTGGTTTGATTTTCAAGGCACTTTCGACATTTCAGCAACTGTTTCTCCAGGAGCATGGCCACCCCAGTGAAAATGAAGATGGGATGAACAACTACTTGGGGTTCACCCATCACTTGAGGAAATGCATTAAATGCTCCTGCTTGTGCTCTGTTTTACCCAGGTGTTAGATACTCCCCCTGTGCTCCAGTGGCCTCTGACAGCACCGAGATATTGGAGGGAGCAGTGGGTCAAAAACCCACGTTCACAAGTCCCAGGAGCACAAGCTGGTGCCCCCCCGAGCACACGTAACCCCACTGATGGTGCATAACCAGCTGGAAGTGGGACAGCCTGAGTCTGGGTGAAAAGCAAAGCCCTTTCAAATCAGAACAGCCTGAGAGTATTGAAGCCATCAAGAAAAAAACCCAAAAAATAAAAAAAAGGCCTGAACATTTTCCCTTGGCCACCCTGGCTGCTCTCCTCCCTCAGCTTCATCTTCCCCCTCCTTCTTTTACTTGGTGCTACCTTCACACTGGATTTTGTTGCCCTACTTTTGTCCAGCCTCCTCCTAGACATAAGATAAACGCTCTTTTCAATTAACAAGACTTGATTGCTGAAAGCAATAGGAGGCAGTTCATTTAGAGCCAGCAAATTAATTGAAACCTAAATGTACATAGTCAGTGTATTGCTGGGAGAGCAATTATCCCAATCGTTTGGCCCTTGCCACGTCTGCGGCGCCGTGGCTGAGCTGTGCGAGCAGGAGGAGCTCGCGTCGCTGTCATCGCTTCCAAAGTTCCTCTCTCAGCTGCTTTTAGCCCACTTTTATCTCGAAAGAGAAAGCTCTCTATGGCTGTAACTGTAAATTAGAACAAGAGGATGTGTCCTGGGATTTTTGGCACTGATGAGACCTAAAGTTCCTTTCTAAACAAGTGGCCAGACCTGATGAGATCTTCCTTACCCTCTTCCTCCTCGGGGAGGGCTTTTGCTGCCATGTGAAAACAGAATCAGTGCAATATTCACCAGCCATTGGGATCTCCTACCCTTTGCAGAGCTAACCAGAAAAGCTCTTTATGGACAACACATGGTGGGATGTGGGACCTTGGCAATTTTTTTTTCCATAAAATATATTTACATTTGACAGAGAGGAGGACGGCAAAGAACTCAGCCAGTGAAAGAAATATTCCATCATAAAAAACATCTTCCACAGCTTTTAAGGCCCAAATGCTTTTGGCCCTGCTGTTGCCCAGTAGTCACTGATTGCCAAGAGAACCGTGGTGGCTTCTGTACCACCAGGTCCCTCATGAGCTGGGCTTGTCTCCTCCCACCACCTGGAGAGACACATCTCCCCATTCTTACAGTGTCAGGGAAAAAACCTCAGGATAGTCTCTCTCCTAAAATGGGTGTAAATGGCAAAACCCCAGA
The DNA here is from genome assembly GCA_013399365.1 of Pampusana beccarii. Taxonomy (NCBI): domain Eukaryota; kingdom Metazoa; phylum Chordata; class Aves; order Columbiformes; family Columbidae; genus Pampusana; species Pampusana beccarii. The sequence goes on along the minus strand of VWYH01006719.1, from coordinate 2,026,557 downwards.
AATTGTCCAAACACTGACCTGAGCTGTTGAGGAGCACCCAGGTCTCCAAAGGCTTCCAGAGTAACTTGCACTTCGCGCATCTCCCCTCCTTCATTGCTGGTGGCGAAGGACTGCTCAGGCCTTCATGACCATGGCAAGGGGTGCATTTGGGATGGGCAGCACCTGGACCCTGGGAAAGTCAGATATGATCAGCAAGGAGAGATCACCCTACTCCATAGAGACATCCCCAGCCTCCCTGCTGTCATCTCACAGCTCTTCAGAAACACCTCACTAAAAACCTACTGCTCCACCACTTACATATCAGGGCCCTGTAGGAAACAACCCACTCTTTAACGTGCAGTCCACCTGCAAGTGGTAAAAAGCAGTAATTATGAGCCAGTCTCTACCAGAGCGATGATAAGCCCACCAAACAAAATCATGTTTTCCCTGCTACACCTCGCTGCTTCTGAGCCAACTGGCACAAAGATGCTGCTTTTTTATTCCTATACAAATCATGCTTTTAAGCCTTCCCTCGCTGTCTCCCTGCCAAGCGTAGGAGGACTCCCACGTGTCGGCTCGGTAGTATTTCCGAGGCAGGCTGTTCTCAGCACAGCACTTCTCAAAGCCAGCAAACCTGGTGCTCGTACGCATTTTCTCTCACCTTTGAGAGATGCTGACGGGGGCTGGAGCGATGCCCCAGTTATATAGCCGGTACCTCTGAAGGGAGCCGGCACGTTCGCAGGGAGCAGCCGAAGCTTTTAAATCAGAAAAATAACACCTACGGAGTGTCGCGGTGCTTCCCGCTCCCCAGGCACGGTGCTCGCAGCCTTGCTGTGCCTTGTAAACCAGCTGGTTGGGGACGAGCTCCATCACAGGGTACTCATTATGCACCAGCTTCTGGTTCATCATCCTCCCCTCTCTCATTTTCTCCAGTCTACCAGCTCAGTGTATTCTTGGCCTCTCCTCCATCATGCTTTCCTGCCTGTTTAAATTTCAGGACATTTTCCAGGCAGGTTGGAAAAGTTTTTGGAGAGAGAATTTGGGGCTGACTAGCCCAGGGAAGGGAGATTCCTCTTGCCCTTGGCAACCCCATGGCCCAGTAACCTCATGAGTAACATTACAAACCACTGAGACACCACAGAGAAGACATTTCATAGATAGAGGCTATTGAGGTGACAGCAGCCACCTCACTACAGGTAGGCAGGAACAAAAAATGAGTCTGGACTGGAAAGAATTTCCTGCATCATTGAATTTCCATTTATTCTATTTTCAGGTCAGCTTTCTCAAAGGCAGCTGGCCAGGACTGTGCATAACATTTTTGATATCACCAAAGGTTTCTCCCAGTTGGAATTCTCTTGCTGTGACCTTTGAATGTGGGGGTTTGATTTTTTTTTTTTTTCTCTTTCATTTTTTATTTAATGGCTGTAGAATGTTGTTCCACTGGTGGCAAAAACTGCAGCGATCATCACATGTACCCTGATCTTCATCTGCTCTTTTCAGCACTAGGCAGTCTTGCAGTCAGCCCCTCAATCATGATGCTGAACCACTGCCTTTCATCCTGTCTTTCTACCCCCTAAATTTGAAGTCTTTCAATTCATCATGTGAATTAACTGTGGTTCCACGATAAATCCTTCAGAGAATCTATATATGTACCTTTCCTTCCAGCCAGTTATGCTTTGCAGTATAACTCATTATCTTCTCTTTAGATGTCTCTCTTTGACAACTCTTCTTTTATGGTCCTCATTTCAGCTAATGAGCTCCCCCACAAAATCAAATGTTTTTATGAAGCTGATTTACTTTAGACCTACCACACCTCCATCACTTAGAAACATAAGCACCTTCAGGAGCAAAACAGACAAACCAAATCACAGCAGTCTGCCATGATCTATCTTTGGGATAGGCCTTTTTCTCTCGTTTGCAGACTGCTTGTGCAAGTTTGGTTATTTGCTCCTGGCCTGGAAATAGGCTATGTTTGCTCTTCCTGGCACCCAGCACTACCTGGTGCGCTATGGTTACCAAAAAGTATTTCCTGCCCTGAAAAGTAGTTGGCTTTGCCCACTTGAGGGGACGCATTTCTGAGTTTTGCCTGTGCTCAGCATACAGAAAGTCTCCTTTTGCTGTGCCCTGATTCCCTTTACTGTTCATGTCATTCCCCCACTTTGCACCACCCTGCTATGAAGCCACAGGCACATTACTCAGCAGTTTCCAGGATCTCTCTTGACCCTTTTTAATCTCCGTCCCATTTTTCCTGCACAGAAGCCTCCTCTCTCTTTCAACAGCTGAAGAATTTCCTGCTATCAAAGGGATTAACTGTTAGTCCCGCAGCCCGGGATAAGGAAGCTTTCTGTCCTACGTGTCTGCTGGGAGACCAGTTCAGCAGCCAAGGCATCGACAGAGTTTCCCCTCATACCTGTGGTATTAAATGCAAGCAAGTGCCTTTTCTCCCATTTCCTCCGTAGGTCCAAGAGAGGATGCAGGCAGTGATTGATTACAGAAGCCATCCTGCATTCCAGCAGCAAACCACCTGCCTTATGCTTTCCTCAATCCCAGCCATGCCCCGGCCCAGCTCTCCCAGTGAAACCCTCCCTGCCCTCCCAGCACACCTTTATATCTCCTGGTAATCACCCAGTTCCTCCCAGTCTGGCCCAGTTTTGCAGCTGATAGCTGGGGGTGGGGTTAACCCTTTCTCCACCAACCTCCAGACACAGATGCTTACACCCCATGGTGCAGCACAGGTGTGGTTCACTGTGTGGCATCAGGTGACACTGGGAACACCAGGATGGGAGCCCTGTCCTGGAAAGCCATCCCTGTGCCCTGTGGAGAGAGGTGGTGCTGCTGTCGTGGAGTTCTAGGTACTTGCAGGATCTAACAGTCTGGAGTGGGAGCATTTGCTGCAAAGCTACACATCTGGGGCTGCAAAGCTACACATCTGGGCTTTGCCTCTCTGGAGCCTGAAAATATCTTTCTGAATTCACGTTTTAATCCCTTCAAGAAACACAGCAGAAAGAGCGGGAGGCTGAAGCGGAGTTTCTTTTGCCTTACTGCATCAAACCACAGGCTATTCCCTTCCTCTCTGACCTGGCACAAAGTCACGGCGTCACAAAGTCCTTTTGAAAAAGGATGAGGGTCTGCACTGTGGGGGCGCCTCCCTGTTTCTGGAAACACTGAGCTCTGGGCTCCCAGGAAGGGTCAGGACGGTCTCGGTGGGGTGAGCTGCTGATTGTAGAAGAGGGGAACACTCTGGGAGCCAGAAGACCAGTCAGTGACCTGTCCCTCTGTCCAGGCTTCTTGTGCAGCGCGGATCCCATGGGAATTTTCTGTGCCTCACTTTTTTCAGAAAGGGACTTTGCAGACCTTTCTGCACCAATTACTGTAAAAAGGGATCCGGGAGTCACTGGGGGAAGTGTTCAGGCTCTCTTAGTGCTTTTTGGATAACCAACAAATGTAGTAAAATGTGGCATATGGTCTGTGAGGGGTGGGGAGATTTTTCTTACACCAGAGTGAAATACTTCTTCAAATGAAACCTAAGAGCTGATCGCACTGTGATCATGTCGCTGTGTCAGGATCCTGTCAAAATATGTTGCAGAGTAGATGGAGATATCTGACACCTTGCTGAAGTCTGCCAGATGTCTGTTGGGGTCTCAAAGAGGGCTGTTAGAGCCTAAAACTTGCTTATGAGTCTTTGGGAATTTATGGCTTGTGGCTTCCAGGGTTGCAGCTACATCCCATCACCCATTTGGGATGCCAGTAGTTGATTTGGGGCAAACTGTCCACGAAGGGGTTAACTTACATCTCCGTTTGAGCGCTCAATAAGTGCAGCCTGAATGGTTTCACCGTTTTCCTTTGGAAAGAACAATTAACAGCACCACAGGTGTCCCTTTCATCTTGCCTTATGGATTACCATACTAAAGGGAATTGACAGTGAGGATATAAAGGTCCTGACATTTCTTTCTCCAAAGAACTTCTCTTTGTGCCCACCTTTGATTTTTATGGGGACTGATGCTTTATTTTTAAATGACACACAGATGCACACATGTGCAAACACCCATGCACACGATGCTCACTTTGAACATGTCAGTTGCTGCCCTTTTAAAAGATCAATGCTTTCTCTAAAAGGTCTTATGACGTAAGATTGTTTCCAAGTATCTCCTGAATATCACCCAGCCAAAAAGTACATCAGCAGATAAGAGTATGTACAATTCACTATAAATTACTGCTTCCTTAGAGGATGAAAGTTTTCCCAAGTCTTTGCAGTGTCTTTTCCTACTTCTCAGCTGAACCAGGACTCTGGCTTATGATGGTTATTGGCAAACAGACTTAACCACAGAAATGGGAAAGAAAATCACAATAGCCTTTAGCCGGTCTTTCCCTATGTTTATTAAATTGAAATTAGAAATGCTGATGACCATTGTCAGTTAAAACCCCTGAAAAACAGAGAACATGAAAACCACCTCTGTGGCAAGTAAACAACCATGGGGTTCTCCAACTTTTTTGCAAGACCTTTGGGGCAGGATGGTGCTGGTGTCCCACAGCACTGCTGAACTGGGGGGGCAGAAGGGTCCCATGGGCTGCTGAGCCCCACTTCATCCCCTCCCGGACTCCATAGCACAGACCAACGGTTGCCATTCACAATAGGTCTCCCTCCAACCCTGATGGAGTAGCAGTGTTAAACACCAGCCAGATAGGCTGGCAGCAGTCTTGCGGCTTGTTTGTTGGTTTTTTTGTTTAAATTTGGTTGGAAACAGGTGCTGAGGCACTAACAGGACTCCTGTTCTTACCTCTGCTGTCAGAGTGGTTCCAAAGAATGTTTATCGATAGCCGCTTTATATATATATATATATATATATATATGTATATTTATCTGCCTGGGCTGGGAGATGCTGCTGCAATCGCTCCATGAGACACACACCCTTGCCTGTGTGAGAAGGGTGGAAAGGGGCTGGAGATGCCAAGGATGAAAATGAAATATAGATAAAATGTGCTGACTGGTAGGATTTTATCTCTTATAACAAAACAAAACAACAACCAAACAAACGAAAACCAAACAACAAAACAAACCACAAAACAAAACCAAACAACACCACACACACACAAAAGCCTCCCCAAACCTAAGTTATCAGATGCTTTATTCAGAAAACTTCCTGGAAATCTCAGTTATTGCCTAACCAGTAGTTGTGGTCCATTTGAAGCTGGCCCTTGGTTGTCAACGGTACCTTCAGAAAGGCTTTAATCCTGCCCATCTGCTCTGCCTGTGGGCTCGTGCCTCTGTGCTCTGGCTTCCCAGCCACAGTCCTCACCCAGCTCCGTGGAGGAGAGGCAGCAAGAGGCCATTATTTTAATAGCAATAGCATCCAGCACTTAGGCAGGTGTCACAGAGCTTGGTTGAGCTGTTAAGTGTGTGTCCTGCCCATGATGGGTGCCAGCGAGCACAGGGCTCTTGGGTTCCCTCTGGAACCTCAGTTGCTCCTGCACTCATTCACAGCTGCCAGGCATGTGGCGTATGGCAGCCACAACATCCTCCCCTTTCCCTCATGGACCCCAGGCTAGCGGGGACACCAGCTGATATCACCCTCGAGCTGAGCTGAGTTGGTCTGTGGGGTGATAGGTGTGAGTAACCTGTGGCAGCTAAAGGCTCTTGGTAAATTCGCCCATCTCCATAGCAAGGATGGCAGTGAGCGTGTGGACCGGTAGCTCTGTGCTCTGGGGGGTGTTGGTGAGGTGCATCACATCCAGGACTGGCCACAGGAGCTGGGAAGTGCCCTGCCAGGGCAGCGGCCACCGCGGTGAGGTCTGGGCTGGGAGATGCTGCTGCGATCGCTCCATGAGACAAGGACATGGCTGCAGGATTGCGTGTCCCAGCTGCAGAGCACTGAGCCACAGCGACCCGATTACCTGGGGGGCTCAAGCGTTGGCAGATTTGTCATCCCTACCATGATGATGCTGCTTGGGGTCTGATGGGTTGCTGGTACCACTTATGCTTGTGGCTCTGCTGTGGGGTGAAGATGGGGTGGTAACCCATGGCTGCTCATCTCGGGGCTTAGCTCTCTGGCTCAAGTTCAAGCCCACCAGTGATGGTGGTTTCTCCTGAACGTGGTGGCTTTGTGGAGCAGCGCAGTGGGTGGTTTGTAGTGCTGTGCTGCTGGGAAAAGGGACGTGCCACTTTCCATGCTGCAGCAGCTGTGGGTCCCTCACACTGCCCTCCTGGTGCCTCGGTGTTAGTGGAGAGAGCTGGACCGGCCCTGGAAGAGGCTGAAATGCCTTTGCTTTTGTTATTTTGGTTTGCTTTTGTCTTTTGGTTTGTTTTGTTTGGAAAGTTGTCCCAACCCACTGCAGCCAGCAGCTGCTGGAGTCTGTGAAAGGGCATTGACCACACCGGGACCACCCATTTCCAACCCCCAGCATGGTTGCTCTGGTCTAACTGGGTTGAGATGCAATCCACCCACCTGGGACTGCATGCACTCCAGCATCCACAGACTGCTCTGGTAGTGCCGGCTCCTTGCAAAAGAGATCTGGGTTTATAACGGCTTAAACCACTGCAGCACGTCCCCAGGGCTCGGCTGCCAGAGCAGAGGATCTTCTTGCTCATTTTTTGTGGGTGCTTTAGTTAAACATGATGTGCAATGAGCTGAGCGAGGGCTCAGCAGCATGCACAGGGGTGATGGACAGGGAGGAAGGGAGAGGGGGTGGGATGACAGTAGCCCCCAGAAAACAGTGCCATTCCTCCAAACCCTATGGATCACTTTGGAGTGACGCTTATAGATGAGGAGCATTTTCTTTAACAAATATGAATCTAATGGATTAGGTCTGATCTAATTATGCATTCTGCATTAAGCTCATGCTCCCACTGTCTACGGCTGCTAGCATAATTAAGCTTAATGTACTTTTAATGATGTCTTCTTAACTCATGCATTCATATATGATTATAATCAAACAGGACGAGCTGTCATGAGTCCAGGAGAGCTCTTTCGGCAGCTCCTGATGGGACCCACGTTGAAATATTAATAATGCAGATTTCAAGGTTAGCAACATTGGTTTTGAAGTGGGGAAAGCTTGTCACACAGTTTGAGCTAATCTGAGGCAACAAAACGGCCCCCTTTCAAGTTCGGCCTCCTCCTTATCTTGCATATGTGCTCCTGGGAGCAGGGGAATTTAAGTTTTACTTGGTAAAGATGTTGTCAGTAAGTGAACAGCACTCTGGGCAGCAGCTAGCAAAGAAGCTGGGATGATAACTGTGGCACCTTTCGGGGGGCGCTGGGTGCTCTGTCCTGGCATGCTCAGCCTTCACTCCTTTTCCCCCTTCCTGCTGCTTTTCTGAAAATGTGGAGCAGTTTGTTCTAGGGTCTGGCAATCAGAACTTTACTTTTGTCTCTGCTCTTATTTGGCCAAGTAAAATCAGGCTGTGTTCCCCCTCCCAGCCTCTGAAGGCTTTGCCCGTAACCTCCTCAGTGCAGGGAACGTGCTCGCTATAGCTGTGCACCACATTGTGCAATGGCGCCTGGTGAAACTTTGGCGTTGTTGCCCTGGATCTAGCGTCCTGCACAAAGCAGGTAACAATACTGCAATGAAATGGCTATTTTTTTGTCCTCCTTTTTCTGCTTTTATGGATTTTTTTTTAATCAGCTCATGGCCTGGCAGACAGGTTTTCTTTGGAGTTCCTGAGAGCGACTTGCGAAATCGTCTGAAATCCTTCCAATGGGAAAGCATTGATTTATTACACTGTAATACTGATGCGAACAACACCATGTACCTTTCATCTAAAAAGTCAGGACTTATAAAACACGACATGCCATTAATTTTGATGCCAGCTTGAACAGAGGAGGAATTACTGCCACAGGAATCCAGAGAGCATGTTAAACCAGCCCTACAGAGTAATGAACATACTTTGTGGCTGTTACATTATACCATATTGATCCTTAGGAACGAAAAGGTACCTTGACAGCTAATTTGAGCTGTCAAAGGCATCTCTTAATATCTGTGTATGCGTATATGTGAGTGTATGCATTGTGCTTGAGAAAGGGATGTGCAAACATAAGCTAGTTAAACTTCTCCATATCCCTTCTAGGGGTGAGGATTATTGCGTTTTACTGCTCTAGAGACAGCTCTCCTCTTACACATATTGGGCAGGTGAGTTCACTTGGGTACCAGCTTGGTGATGATGCCCAGCACCTTCCCCTCTCCATCCTTGAGCCAGTTGTATCTCCTGGCAGCCAGACAGCAATGCGTCCCCAGGATAAGTGTGCACCAGCAAGAGGGAGCTTAGTCTAAGCGCTCTGGGAACAGCTAGGTCATCTGAGCACTTTGCAAGACTGTGGGTCCACGTAACACCCCATTTGCAGAAAGGCTCCTTGCTGCCTGAGTAGAGCATAATGAGTTATGGGATCACTTCTGTCCAGTGTGGAGCTGGATTCACACCTCTGCTCCCATCTCAAAGGAAGGTGAGTTCATTTGCTTTCTCAGGCTATATGATGATACAGACTTATCTGCAGTAAGAAAACGACGATGTGCACACCCAGAGACTACTCCAGGCTCTGGAGAGGAGTGGCTGGCAGTGCTGAGGGTGGGACTGACATACAGATGGGGAGATGGACAGAAGGGAGATGGGAGGTGATGCTGCAGATCAGGGCTGAGTGGAGAATCCCAGAGTGGGAACTGTCAGGATGCTGATGGAGAGATCCTTTCGGAGCTGCCCCTCCATGCCTAGGAGGACCTTTTCCAGGTCCTTGCACACTAAATTCATCCCTCTTATACACTCAAACCATCAAGATTAAGTGTCTGGAAAAGAACAGAACAGAACAGCTCCATGTAAGAAGGAAGCTGGGAGGGGTGTCATATTTGTAATGATGCTCAAGCAACATGAAGCCCAAGCAGGTTTGTCTGGCACTGTCAGGCATCTATTTCTCATGCCATGTCAGTGAAGAGTACCAGCAGTGTCTCAAGGATACCACACACCACTGTGATGGGTCATCTAAGCTCTGACATGTGCCTTTGTGGTAGACCAACATGTTAGTTACAAACGTGCACAAAAATTTTCTTCTGGGGACCCAGTGCCATGTGTGAGACTTGAGTGACTGACCATGCTTTTGCTGCTAAGAGGGAATTGCTGAGACATAAAGGAACATTTTTTGTGCATTTCTGCAACCTCACCGGGAACAGAGTGAGTCACTGAGCAAGTATAGCATTTTGCAACAGGATCCAGCCCACAGTACAATACTGGATGCCTAGGCAATTGTGGAAGACCAAAATGGGCTGATCCAACATAGCGTGCCCACGGGAAACCCCTCCTTCAGGCCCTATTGACTGGGAGTCTTGCGCTTTGAAGCCTGAGGGTTCACAGCCCCTTTCAAAACATGTTAATTCTGCCTCCTGCTGACTCTATCTTTAAAACTTATTAGTGGGCAAAAGAAACCTCTGTGAATATCAGAGACCGTGAATCTACAATCATGTCCCTGTGGGACGAGCTGGGATGCCTGGTCCAAGGCACTTCTGTGCCCAGCTGATAATAGAGAATGACGATACAAGGAAGGGAAACCCTTCCAGATCTGTGACACCAAGTGCTACGTAAGAGCACAACATTAACGATTATAGTTAACCCCAGCAACTGTCAGCATCTGCATAAATATCCAAGGTCCTCTAAATCCTCCTCTCTTTCCCCCTTCAACAGACTTTTGGATGAGGAATTTAGCAGGTTAATTTTGTGAAAACTGATTAAGAAACATCTCGAATGTCCAAACCTACGCAACAGCATGGGAGCTCCAAGGAAAGCTGATCCTGGTGAGGATTTTTGGACCAGTGCTGGTTCTGAATTCTCTCTGAGCTGACCATGCCTTCTCTCTCTGTAAAAACAAGCTAAAATCCTCTAATAGTCCTCCTCAAAAAATAACCCCACAAAACTCCAAACAACACAAAATCAGTAACTTTGAGCCCAATTAATATTTAGTTTCCTGACTCTTGGGTAAATATTAGATAGATTCCTAATTTCAACCTGAAGCAGTTTATTTGGCTGCTGTTCACAAGTCAGACACAGCAATAATCAAGGAAATCTTGTTTGATTCAGGTTGGGTAATATTGCCTGAGGGGTAACATCATTTTCACTTCCACACATCCAGCACTGGCACAAAACGGCATGGACAGGTATGAGAAAGGGATCATGGATTCTTGGTGTTAAAATTCCAGCTGATAGTTTCCTTTTTGTGTAAATAATAATTACCAATAAAAATGTTGCTTGAAAAAACAGAAGGCAAAAATAAAAACACTGTTGCATTTGACAAAGTAAAATCTGTTGCAGTACTGCCAAAATAAAAGAAAGATAAAACAAAATAGAGTTAAAACAAATATAGCTGTTAAATAAAAGATCCAGGTACCAAAGAGCAAAATTTAATGAAAGCCAAAACTGTTAAATATGGACTCCTGTTGAGAAAAAATGTCAATGTCTTTAAGAGTTTTACCATTACTCTATTTTTAAGAAAAGTGTAGTAAAAATACATATTACAAGTTAACATTTTCCACGCTTCTGTCCTATTTTTTTTTTTTTTAAACCCCTCCACTGATCAAAAGCCTTCGAAAACTGCATGTCCCATCTTCACGTCACAGGCGGCCAGTCCTAGCACAGAGGTGCTGCTTCTCACGAGAACATCTACCTGCCCGGTTGGGCTCCCCTTGATGTGCTGCCATGTGGTCCAATTTCTGGAGGAGGATGGGTCACCGATGGGCATCAGCAGCTCCCACCGCAGCACTCAGCAAGGTCCAGGACATGGTAAGAGGTGGGTCAGGAGGTGCATCCAAAGGCATGGAAACAGGCTAGCTTGTGAGACGCCTTACTGCGCTAGCACTTACACAAAACCGAGGTTAAAATTAAGAAAAAGAGGATTAAAAATAATGGCAACCAATACAAAGTGACCTGAAGAGGTGTTTGGAGTGGGTGGTAACAGAGTTCATGTTCGGTGATGAGAGATGAAGGTCACAAGGGTTTCCAGTAGTGAAGAGAGGATAACATAGTGGCACGAGACATGCTGTGCCTGAGCGTAGGACCTTGACTTTGACTTGCTGGTCTCCCAAGTGTTGCATGACAAGTGGGTAAACAGAACAGATACTTCAGACCAGGCTGGTGTTAAAGGTGGTAAACGTATTGCTCTGCACATTCATATGCTAATAGATACCGATATTCAGGCGTCTTCCAGCCGTACCTATGGACAGCTGCACAGACAGGTCTTCCTCACAGACCTGTGCCAGTCATTTGCCTGCATCACTTCACCTGCCTCCCTTCTTTTCCTGCTTCTCTTTAGCTATGCTGTGGATTAAAAAAAAAAAAAAAAAAAAAA